>JBBPMU010000389.1:0-25518 GCA_038090475.1 Wakefieldia striispora | reverse complement strand
TGTGCGAGCTGACCTCCCTGACCACGCCCAGTGCGAGAGGATTTTCTGACAGCAGCCCCAGAGGAGCTGCCAGCAGCATGGTCGTGTCGTATTGCTTCTGTGACGTCGTAGAGATGTAGTCAAAAACGAGTCAAAAACGAAGGTCACGTACCAGCCGTGCGAGATGCATCCTGGGCCGAAGTAGTATTGGCACCCCTTCCGCTCTCTGTGTCACCCGGGAGAGACACGCGCGACCTCTTCTGGGTTAAGGATGTACTTTGGACCCCACCGTTTTCTTCGTTGTCGCTGTCTTCATAGATAATTCTGCGTTTAGGAGGCATCGTTACCGCAACAACGGGGGATGTGGTGAAAAATCAAGTACCTTCGCTAGCTCAGGACTATTCTTGTACCCTCGGTAAGGCTGCACGCGCATTTTTACATGATATCGACTTCAAGTCAACGAGGACATTATGGCATACTCCATTTGGTAACGATCACTGTGACTAGTTGTGACGCGGCCGAGTACGTGGGTACATACATGTACAAGACGAAAAGACAAGGGGACAAAGGGGAGAAAGAAGACAAACAATATAGTACGCCAAATGTTTTGGAAGGGAAGAAGTAAGCATAAGTTCAATCATTCTTAGATGTAGAGGAGCGCAGGCGCTTTGAGATACGTTGGTCATCGTCAGTACCATCGTCAGCTAACGGTCTTCGGATCCCAGCAGAGCTGGTACTGACACCGCTGACACCACTGCAACCAGACGACGTTCCGAAATCAAGGCCATCCTCCCGAATAGGCATGGGCCGAGGCATGCGCGGGGAAGGGGGTCTGCTGGCCTCGGCATCACTTGCGTCGGGGCGGTAAGAGCTCGTTCGGGGTAAGTCGGCAGGATCGGACGAACTTTGTGCTCGCGATTCATGTGAATCCGACGAAGAAATAGCTGACAAGGAAGACTCATGCAGGCGTACGACAGGGGGCTCGTGTTCAGATTCATGCGTAGCAGTAGAATCTGACCCGGAGAAGGTTATGACAGCAGAGTCGTGGCGATCAAGTGGTGAGGGATACGACTTCCAACAGTCGTCGCCAAGCGCAGGCAAAGTTTTGACGAAGAGTCTCACCATTTCATCGTGAGTCACGGGTTCACCAGCACCGAAGGCATTTCCGGCAAGATGCATTGGGAGGATTATCCTTTCACGAAGGGAGTTGAGAAGTGGGATCAATGGTTGGAAGAATGGAGAGATGTGTGGAAGAAACTTGGCCGACCAACCGAGCCACGACTGGATAGAAATCGTCCTCGTCAAGTTCGGTCCGAACTTGGAGAAATATTCATCAAAACAAAGTGCGAGCTCCTTATTCGGCTTGACTTTGTATGGCTCGTCAAAGAGGACACAGATCCCGAGTAGAACATAAAAGATTGATTCTAAATCATGGTGTGCCTTGTGTGAAACAGGTTTTTCGGGACCAGCCAAGACCAGTTCTGTGGCCATCCAAGCCCAAGTGCCCTACATCTAAATCAGTCTTCATTCTATGCTTGTCGGAAATATGCTTACAGTTCGGTAAAGGGGATCAGACTCGATAGACGATCGATCTAGCAAGGGGTCCCTTCCCATCGAGAGAACAATATTGTCGTCACAGTCAAGCTCATTGATCACCACATAGTTAACATTTCCATCGGAGCCAAGGACCGGTACTGACTGAGGGGCTGAGATCGGCTCCGTAACAGTGTCAGACGGGGGGGGTGAGGAGAGAGGAGAGCTCGTGGCTGCGGGGTTGGGAAGAATGTCGGAAGGACCATGTGAGCTCGAGGGAGCAGGAGGGGATGGGCCGCAGGCTTCATCGGTGACTTGGGGGGGGATATTATTGGTCACGGGAGTAGAATATCCCCAATCGGTGAGGAATCCCCGCTGCGAGAGAGACCGCAATTTGCCGGTGAGGTGCTGCTTATCCCGCAGAGAGAGATGATCGAGGAAGTCGATGCGACGGGTTCTCCACGGAACGAGAAGCAAGTTCATAAGACTGATATCGCGATGTAAGACACCAGCCTTCTGGAGAGCATCCCTGAGAACTAATAACGATGATTGTCAGTAAAAATAAAGTCAAGCAGGAAGGGGTGACATACTAAGGATGTAATCGATAAACGCAACAAGAAGCTCTCCAAGGCAGGAAAATTCCATGATCGGTCGGCCAAGAGGCTTGGTGATCAGACGAGATAGGACGCGTAGATGGTACATACCGCGCTCGACTGGTCCGATCGATGTCCGAACTAAGTGCGTCGACTGATTGATGGTTTGATTTCGATCGGAGGGATGGGGGCCTGCCACCTGCTGCTCATGAATGAGCTGCGGAATCCCTTCGATCTCTGCATCGTTGAGCTTTGCTAATATATGCCCTTCTGAAAATTTGCGCAAAGGGTCAATCCACGAGTCCTTCACCACAATTCCCTCAGCGTGTGGGCCTGTCGTAGTACCTGCCCATACGGTGGTACCCCGACCGTGTATGCTGTCGGAGATGAAGACCAGTTGATTGATGATGACCTCCGTTTCTGTCTTCCCATCTTCGGTTACACGTGTGAATGTCAGTCGTTTCCTCCATCCATCATCCATCAAACGAAGGCTCGGATCTAATCCCAGCTGCGCATCGGGCGCGGTAGAGAGACCCAATAATATACGTAGGAAGAGTCCGGGCTGGCGGTGAATGTTGATTGGTACCGTGGATATTGAGCCACCGCGATCAAAGAGGCTAAGAAGGATGGAGGAACCTAGGATTCGAATACACAGTATGAAGTGTCGCCCATCCTGAGCATACATCATCACTGATGTCTTTCCCGCAGACTCGGTAAATGACATGCGGATATTATGCGAGTTCTTTGTGCTCTTCACCTCCCCAAATACCAGGACATCGCGCCAGTCTACTTTGCGACCGTTGGTTGAATATTTGCCGAGAGCATCTGTAGAGAGGAGAATAATGTCGGGCTTTCGCTTCAGATCTACGCCCTTGAGTGGTATAGTGGAACCCCAAGCCATCCATGTTCTAGAATATTCTGATGTGAACATGTCTCATCAAGTAACGAGAAATACCGACCTCTGCAGCTTATACTTCCCAACCTCATTCTGAACGGCCTTCAAGATAGAGTTGAAAAACTCTGCGATAGACTGCTCGGAGTGCTCAGCGGGGAAGGTGAGCCATATTTCAGCGGGCGACTTTTTGCTGGTGCGTCCATATATCCGTTGACCTTGTAATTTCTTGAGAATGTCGTCCGGAGTGGTGAGCGCCTTTTGCTTCGGCTGGCTTTTGGGGTCGAGCGGTTCCACGAACAGCAACTCGTCTGGATACAGAGTTTCCAGGAGTCGGTTCGTTTCGAGTGTACCGAGCAACCAATGAAGTTTTTGCGTGTCTCTCTGCAGCAAGGGATCCATGTGGCCGCGGTACCCGTGCTGCTTGGTCCTGAGTGGAGGTGGTACGCCTGGCAACTGTGCCAATTGTAAGCAATACGAACGAGGTTTACTTCAAGTTGTTACCATACTCACCTGGCGGTCGGAGTAGGGTGTGGATTGGGAGGTCAACGGCTGAAAAATCACTCGAGTTTGTAGCCGTATCATGTATGTAACAAAACAAGATCGTGCAGTTACCTGGTTAACTCGTTGGACTTGCCTGACTGCGTTGGTCGCCGGCGCTACGCCATCACCGTTGCCATCACGATCAGAAACTTGGGGGAAAGGAGGAATTTGCGTGCTAGACTGCGACATGGTGGGACTCCCACGTAGCACGGACGTGACGCCAGCTGTAAATTACAGTACTAGTGTATATTGCCAGCCTATCAGGCGATATCAATCTTACACGTAACACTAACACATATCTGTATCGATCCTACTTGTCCATATCAAGGGGGCTAAGGGCATAATAAAACTCTTTTGACCAATACTTATTTAGCCAAAAATCTGACACCATCTCATAACCGTTCTTCTCCGACAAGCGGGGGTGTGCTTCTTTTCCGAAGTTCGGGAGTACATGTGCAGCAGAGCGAACGTGCGTGATAGGAATAACATCCCCAACTCGGCTGCCGTCGGACTTCATGGCACGTTGCAAGAGATGCATCCCAGTCCCAGAGTGGGGACTATTTGCCACTCCTCCTTGAGGGAGGACGTTAAATCGCTGGACATATGCTGCAAAGTAGTCGGTGCCCAGTGGTCGAAAGAGAAGGCGTAATTGAACTACCCCGTGGCCTGCGCACAGGAATTAGCTAGTTCAACGTGTGAAGATAAAGAAAATACGCACCTTCTAAGCCGCGTCGCGGCCAATCACTTTCCGGGTGCGCATTTGCAATGACTGCGTCGTACAAGCCATGTGGATAGGTAGATGAGGGTGGAAGGGCACGCAAGGTTTGCGGTGCATCGGGGACATCTCTGTTGTGATACGACATCTGCTGGACACGTACTTTAAACCATACTTGAAGACGATTAAAAGGTAAAACGCAAGCCTGGTTGGTTCTAATCCCAGAGACTTCATGTGGTAGTCCAGCTTGACAACGCTTCAAAAACTCCTGAAGTGCAGGGAGGAGATCCGGAATGCTAAACATGTCTGCTGCTTCATCTACAGTCAACCTTAGTGCGGGTTTCAAAGCAAAGTGGAAAGCAGTCGTAGTAGAAGAGATTGTTCGATATGGCCTCGGCGCGTCAGGAACGCGACCGCATGACAATGCCTCCGCAATAGTGAAATAATTCACGGGACGGCGTCCTACGCTCATATGATCCGATACAAGCGGATCTGACTCTGCTTCATGTTCTTGTTCTCGCTCGAAGGCTTCGTTGTCCTCTTGCTCGGGCATGGTGCTATTGTTCTCGATGTGAGTTGCGAGATCGAACCGGAAACACTTCTCCGAGCGATCAAGGTACCGGGTGATCTGGTCGTAATAGTTCTGATTATTACCTGCACGTGCGGGTACTTTGATTTCCTGGACGTGGGCATGTTCAGTTGGGTCTGCCGACCATTGCATGACTGCACCGGATTGACGAATAGAAGGGACAACGCTCTGGAGTAATTCGAGTTTAGGTATTGCCCACGAGTCCTTGCGCGCACCGGCCGTCACAATCGAGTCTTTGTGATCATGAAATTCCTTGAGTGCACTTGTAACCCTTTCCAGTGAGCGATCGGTAAATGACGGAGCTTGGGAGAGGTAACGGAAGTCCATTAGCGATCGGATGGCAACGAGAAAGCAGCGTGGAACAGCCCCAGCGATAACGCCGACTATATAGCGTTGGATAGCGCGATGATCACGACCAGTGACTTGTTTGAGCTTTGAGATGCCGTCTTCAAAGTGACGATACCCAACGAGGGTTTGCAATAGTGAAAAACGAAAGTCAAGTTCAGCAGCCCCCACAACGGTGATGCACCATTTCGCGTCGTGGTCCCAGAATAACCGATGAAAGTGGTGAAGAGCCTCGGGGGTGATGAAGTCCGATGGGTCCGACAGGGGCCAGTCGACCCAGAATGGTTCAGTGACGCCGTTCAGATATAAGTGCTTAGCCACCAATAGAAATTTCTTGTAATCAGAGGGATCGCACTGACCGCATGCTTCTCGAATAGCGGCGAGGGTGATTTGGCCCGTGCGAGAAGGATGACGAAATGGGTCGCCGAAGTTCTTCGATACTGCGGTAGTGACAGGGGATGCTGTGGGACCAGTGGCGGCCAGAAGACCCTCTTCGGGAGTGTCGGCGATCCATGACGCAACCGGCGTGAAACAGTACCGCAAGTTTCCTAATGGGTCATTCATCATTACCCCGACCTTGGCCGCCATCCTCAACGGCTCCAGAAGTTTGGTCAATGCTTGATGAACGAGTCGGTCTTGAAGTAAACTATGAACACGTGTCATCTTGTGAAGAAATTTGGGAATTGGAAGGAGCGCGAGTAATAAGTAGCCATGGAGGGAAGTTCTGCTGCGGATGGCGGCGTCAATATTGGCGAGACTGATAAGGACAGGGTGTGCCATCCGATTTCCAGTCATAACTGAGATATTCGTCTTATCAGAGGATAGGACGACACCCAGTACAGTAGCACCGGGGGGAAGTGATTCCTGTAATCGCGTTTGTAATATCCGCTGAATGAGTAGCAATGCTTACTTGTATCTTCCATGCCCGGTCACCGCTCAGCCATTCGTCATAGATATGGCATATCTTCGCAGCACTCGTCCAAACCTTACGAGGTACGAAAGAAATGTGGAGGGCAAGGATAGGGTTGCTGAGGAGCGCCTGAAGACATTCGAGAGGTTGGCGGTAGAACAAATGAACGGGGTGTTTCGTTTGGCCTTCAGGTTCGATAGTTTCGCACAACCAAGGTGGACCAGAAGGCAATATTTCAGCACGAGCTTGGAGTTGTCTTCCGGTACGGAAGGAGAGTGGAAGGCCCTTTAACTGTGTTTCGTCAGCTTGACGCTGGCGCATTGAACGAAAATGAGATGTCACACCATCTCCAGGGAAAGCAACGAGTCGATAGCAGCCAAACTGAGCCGGGAACGGAGTATCCAAGATGCGAAATGCCATTCTTCTCGTGATGCGAATGGGAAGTAGAGGTTTTCCTTCCGCTCAGAAGCATATTCATCTGCCCAGAATCGATCAATAAAAGTTTGTCCCCTGGGAAAGGTTTCACCACAGGGTTCGTAGGTTTCCACAAAGGTTTCGGTGTCGGAGGATTGCTCTAAATCCATCTGGATGTCTTCTGTTAGGTCAGGGTTAGTGTGATTCAAAAGTGAGGGATTAGCCTGACCCTCAAGCTCGCCACCATCGTCAGGACTGGGAAAGACGAAGTCGCTAGTAGAAGGCATGCCCATTCGAGTCTGAACGTCGTCGACGTATAAGCGAGGGGATTCGCAATCTAGATCTTCAAGTGGGCGAGTACCGTCAAAACCTGATAAGTCATGGCTGGTAGCACAAGAGGGATCGCGTCGACGAGTATTCCTTGCGTAGTCTTCATTGTACCACTCCGCGGCGTTGCAGGAACCCATCGGTTGATTCATGTGCTGAAGTACGTTGGTTTCCGAAGCAAATTTCCTACCGCATCGTGGACAGCGCGCCACTTTTGGTTTTCTGCAGTTGGACTTTGCCTTGGGCATGCTTTAAGTCGAGCGTCTGGCGGTCAGTGATGGTCTAATTAGTTATTCGGTTGCATAAGGCCGATCGATACATAATGATAACGCCAAGTGACCATGAGGTACTACTAGAGCGTTAGCGAAGACCCAGCCGAGTAAGTACTATAACCATTCTTCCTCTCCAACCGTCATGTCAGTGATACCCACCACTCGTCCAAATCCCACCCCCAATAATGGTCTATTAGATGAATGTTCCCCTACCAGTGTGACCATCCTCGACCAAAGGAGAGCTGACGACTCTATTTTCCACCTATCGCCATTTGCGCCACTTGTCGAGAATACGATTTCTCCTATCACAAGGTGTCTGCAAAAGAATGAGTCAGAGAGCTTTTGTGGGGACGAGGATGGGGGTACTATGTCTCAATCAGTGGGCCAGGTGAGTCTAAATGATCTACCGATGGCCTTGACTCGTAGAGCGTACTGATATGCATTTATCTGCAGGATATCCCAGCCATCCCAGCCCCGACCAGCCCCGCTGAGGCCTACTTATTACTCGAGACGGCCTGCGCAGACAGGCAAGTTCGGCTCACTCGCAGAGACCTCATCCATCAAATTGTTCACCGCAATACACTCGCACTTCAATATAACCGACTAATGCTGGAGAAAGCGCATGCTGACCTGCAATCAGCAGACCGCTTCATCGGCCGCGTTCGTTTTTTAATTCGACAGAACGGTATTCCCGTAGCTCACGAGTACGCCACGCGGGAAGACCATTTATTTTGCTCGTCACCTCCTTCACCGCCTTGTTGTATGCATTTCTACACCCGAATCCCCGCCTTTTCTAAATATCTTAATAGGTTCCAGCTCTGCAGATCGCCCCTTTGTACCTTCTTTTTCCGTGCTCGATGTAAATCTAGACTAATAATGTACAAAGTTAGTGAACATACATACTGTATACCATTCTGTGCTACATAAGTTTGAGCAGTGTGATAATGGCTAAAT
Organism: Wakefieldia striispora; assembly: GCA_038090475.1. Lineage (NCBI taxonomy): Eukaryota > Fungi > Basidiomycota > Agaricomycetes > Agaricales > Hymenogastraceae > Wakefieldia > Wakefieldia striispora. The sequence continues at coordinate 17,452 of JBBPMU010000389.1, read as the reverse complement.
ATGGATAAGTATGCCACGCTGTCACCTAAAAAAAAATTTCTCGTCGCTTCTTCGTGAGACGTAAGGAATAACATAAACAGAACAATGCATGTGTGATGCCACCAGTTGCCCTAGTGATCGACAGAATTGGACAGCAGTGTCACAGCACCGGGTCTCGGCAAGATGCTGTCACCTCGGCTAATGAGAAAGGCTGGTTTGCTGATGTACGGACTCTGGCCGGGCTGACGAGAAGATTTCCTCCATTATGGAGAAGCAGGTTACGGACTATGGCCGGCCTGACGCTTGGAGAATACCATCCTCAAAACCTCGGACGATGCCCACAGAGAAGTGGAAGATTCCCCACAACGGGATGAACAACGGCTTCCCCTACGCCTCGCGAGGGATGACTATCGACGAAGAAAAGAAGTACCTCAGAGAAAAGGTACCCCTATGTTATCACGACTACCTCGACATTTTCTCCAACAAGAATCGGAAAGGATGCCCAGCCGAAAACCCTGGGATCACGCCATAGAATTAAAAGAAGACTTTGTGCCGAAGAAAGGACGCGTCATACCGCTTTCCCAGCAGGAGCTGGATGAAGTCTCCAGTTTTATCGAAAAGGAGTTGAGAAAGGGCTATATTCGACCCTCGAAATCCCCACAGACCGCACCAGTATTCTTCATCCCTAAAAAGGATGGAAAGAAACGTCTAGTCATGGATTACAGATACCTTAACGAAGGAACAATCAAGAACGCATATCCGTTACCGCTCATCCCAAACCTGATTGATAGGTTACAAGGGGCAGACCTCTTTACGACGATGAATCTCAGATGGGGTTTCAATAACATCAGAATCAAAGAAGGCGACGAATGGAAAGGAGCATTCGTCACCCCCATGGGAGCCTACGAGCTGATGGTCATGTATTTGCATCAGGGAAATTTTAAGGGAATGATAATCAATGATAATGGTAGATAATGGATTATATGGAATTATAATCCATTATATACCCCCCTTTGAGGATTATATAGGATTATAATCTCTTCAAAATTTCCCTGATGCTTCGGGATGACCAATTCCCCGCCCACGTTCCAAACCATGATGAACGACATTTTCAACGACATGTACGCGTGCGTGATCATCTTCATCGATGATTGCATGGTCTACACCAAGGGGAAGACGAAAGAAGAACACGAATCGATCGTCAAAGAAGTCCTTCGACACTTAAAAGAAAACGATTTATATGTAAAGCCGGAGAAGTGCCACTTCTCGGAGAAGAAGGTAGATTTCCTTGGGATCGTCGTATCTCAAGAAGGAGTACAGATGCAGCAGAAGAAGGCAGCCGGTATCGCCGACTGGCCCACACCCACTCGTTTGAAACAGGTACAGGGCTTCCTAGGCCTTTGCAATTATTATAGGAAATTCATACCAGGATTCGCCAACATGGCAAGACCCCTCAACGACTTAACGAAGAAAGATACCCCCTTCAAGTGGGGAAGCGAACAGCAAAACGCGTTCGAACAATTAAAGAAAGCTTTTACAGATGATACCCTCTTGGTATTCCCAGATCAGAGGAAGGCGATCCGAGTAGAAACGGACGCATCAGACATAGCCACGGGTGCCGTTCTCTCTAGCAGAGGGGACGATTGATACGAAGTAGCACTCAAATAACCAGAAGAAGAGAGAAATGAAAGAGCACCGGGTTCTAAGGGTTTCCCGGCAAGGAACGCGGCTAACAACGAGCACGGGAAGTCGTGGAGCGGAATGGTAGAATTGAAGTATAATCCCAGTAGACGAGGAGTTGATCCTTAAATCCTACCCTGGGAAGTAGAATCAAGTAGATAGAACTAGGGAATAGTCGTAAGATACATGGGGTTTAAATAGTGTCTAGTGATCGTGCACAGACCATGCTGTGCGTATACTATCGTCCAATGATAAAAGAGAAAGGGAATCGTACGATGCGAGGATCGCGTATCTTGAGTCATATTGTCTGAGTAAAGATAAAGGATAAGGAGTAGCCAATAGCGAAAGAAGAGCAGAAGATAGGCTATCGACCAATCGGCAAGTGCCGTAGGTGGTCACGTGTGTCAGATCACGTGACAGAAGGAAGTTTATACTGACATAGGAGCGTACCAAAAGGGGAACGTCACGTGATCGTGTGAATGAGTCACGTGACAGGAATTACAGGTTGGGACTCGTCTTCGAGGACTGAGTCTAGCGAAAGAGGTTCGTCAAGTAAAAAGTTCGATGAAGAATGATGAAATCATAACAACGATGGTATATGGAGGCCTTGCGCCTTTATTTCTCATTCTTTCGATTCCGCTGAGCGGAACTATCCCATTTACGATAAAGAATTATTAGCAGTCATTCGTGCGCTTCAAGATTGGCGCCACTATCTTATAGGAAGGGAATCGTTTGAAATCTGGACGGATCACAAGAATCTGGAATACTGGAAGAAACCGCAAACGTTGTCCCCAAGACAGGCTAGATGGCATGCACTTCTACAAGAATTCAACTACGAGATGTGCTACAAGCCCGGGACGCAGAACGGGAGAGCCGATGCGCTCTCAAGAAGACCAGATCATGGTGATGCCGTAGAAAAGCACAACGAAAACGTGGTAATGATTCCCATTACGTCAAAAAAGAAATTTATTCTGAGAGATGCCACCGATAAGGTGATGACTGACGAAGATTCCGACCTAAAGTCGATGAACCCCTTAGGAGATTCCTCCCAGCCAGAGGAGAAGAGCTACGAAGCGAGGAACGTCAAATTGACCTCTAGCTTTTTCGATGAAGTACGAAAAGAATCTAGATCCCTGCTATGAGCAGATGTACCAGAAGATTTCCGCTACGATGCTAGCGAAGAGGTGTATAAAAACCTTTCTTTCAAAGTTTTCGTTCCCCGTTCATTATGGATGACCTTACTCGAACAGTTTCATGATTCCCCGCTCGCAGGACACGGCAGAAGGGCACGAACGTGCCATCTTGTTTCTAGATTTTACCATTGGCCTGGCATCACACACGATGTCCAGGAATACGTAGACAGCTGCAATGTGTGCGCCCTCACGAAGGGTAAGCAAAAGGCACCAGCAGGCAAGATGATTCCCCTTGAAGTCGCCTCAGGACCTTGGGAAGATATTTCTATTGATTTCATTACTGGATTACCCGTCTCTAACGGATGGGATTCTATTTGTGTTGTCGTTGACAGGTTTTCCAAGGAAGTCATTTTCACGCCTTGCTTGAAGAAAATTTCTTCTTTAGATTTAGCGAAACTTTTCAGGAACGAAGTATGGTGCCAACACGGCATCCCCTCTACGGTTGTATCAGACCAAGGACCGCAATTCACCTCGGAATTCACCAAACACTTATGCAAATTACTAGGAATCCAACAGAAGCTTTCCATGGCGTTCCACCCACAAACAGATGGACAAACTGAACGGATAAACAGAGAACTAGAGCAATACCTTCGCACTTACGTCGCGAAGAAGCAAGAAGACTGGGCAGAATGGATCAAACTAGCCCAGTTTCAACACAACAACTTGCTCGGTTCTGCGACAGGAACCACCCCGTTCTCCATCACAAGAAAATATGCCCCAAGGATAGGCTTCAAAGGAGACCTCTCGAGAAGCGGTGAATTCGCGAAGGATTGCAAGTCCTCGCATGATCAAGTTAAAAAGGCTCTAGAAGACTCTCGCCAACGAATGAAGAAACAAGGAGACAAGAAGAGATCTGACACACCGATATATGAAATCGGCCAGAAGGTGTGGCTTTCCACTGAACATCTCAAATTACCCTATGCCACCAGAAAATTGATGCAAAAGTGGATTGGCCCCTACAAGATAACGCAGATCTTGCCGAACGCAGTAACACTTCGGCTTCCCAAAAACATCTCCATTCATCCAACGGTGAACATATCTAGAGTCAAACCGTACAAAGAAGTCCTCCTGGGTCAGAAGAAGACCAAACCCGACGCCATCGAAGTCAACGATGAAGGATACAAAGAGCATGAGGTTGACTATATCGTTGCCTCCAGATTGAACAAAAGAAAACTCGAATACCTCGTCCACTGGTTAGGATGGGACGAAACCAACAGGACATGGGAGCCCGCAGAAAACTTACGGAACGCTCCAGAAAAAATCAAAGAATTCAAAAAGAAATGTCCCGGTGCCCCTCGAACCTTACGCGGACTCGAGATGAACGAGTTTCTCTCTTTGTTTAAAGATTATTCAACAGACTTCGTCCCTAACAGGACATGCTCTCGCCTTGACCTTGAAGCGTCGTACCAAGTCGGGACGACTTGATTCTAAAAAGGGGGTAATGTTATGAACCCTATATTTTATTCCTGAAAGACGCTACTCTTATTAACACTTTTAAAACATTTTACTTAGAACCCACCTTCTTGCGGCAATCCGATTGAAGAAAGCCGTCTACATGTACTTCGAAAATCACGTGACTTGATGTCACCTGATGTCTATCCTTTTGGTACGCTCTTGCAACAGTATAATTTCCTTCGTCACGTGATCTGTTGCACGTGACCACTTCGCGGCATTTGCCGATTTGCCGTCAGTCGAGACCTTCAGACTTATTCCCGGCGGCACCTCTTTGGGAATAACCCTTTTTGGACATATTGACATTCTTATCTCTTAGTCATTTCCTCTTACGAGATTACCCGATCGTGATCGTATCGGAAGGCACATGCCACAGAGAGCTGTGCATCTTACTCATACTGTTTTACTCATGATATGTTTCTATCGGACAGACTTTACCATATGCAGATTACCAGGTCTTACACCTGAAGGGCACTTGCCATATTTAGTATTTCCTTTCTTGTCTTACTTGGTCTGTGCGCATTCGCCAGACATATATAAGTAGAGTACCATGTAGACTGGTTCCCCAGTCTTAGCTACTTGGAATTATATCGCCCAGGTATTCTTCTTCTAGGCTGGACCCCCTTAGGATATTCTGAGGGGCTACTGGGTACTCTCTTCTATTCATCTACACTCCTAGCCAGAGGATAAACCGGCGCTCTCTCTTTAGAAAAGAATTCTCGACGATACCGGTTGGAGCCAAAGACTTCGCCTTTGAGGTTCTAGGATTCAACCTTCGACTATCTCAGTCTCGTTTCAGGTGAAGATGTCCAAGTGAGGCGAGGAGCTATCCTTAATTCCCACCCTTGGTAGTAGGAACAAGTAGATAAGACTAGGGAAACAGTTGACTATGTACATGGGTTTATATACTGTTAGATATCGTGCATGGACCATGCAGTGCGTATTCTAATCATCCAATGAGAAAAGGAGATGAGAAGTCGTACGATGCGAAGATCGCATATCCTGAGTCATATCGTCTTTGTCAATGAGAAAGGGGAGATAAGGAATTGCCTGGCCAATGGCGAAAGAAGAGCAGAAGATAAGTAATCGGCCAATCGGCAAGTGCCGGTGTGGTCACGTGTGTCAGGTCACGTGACTGAAGGAAGTTTATACTGACATAGGAGTGTACCAAAAGGGGAACGTCATGTGATCGTGTGAAGGAGTCACATGACCCGAATTACAGGTTGGTGCTCGCCTTCGAGGGCTGAGCATAGCGAAAGGGTTCGTCAAGTAAAAAGTTCAATAAAGAATGATGAAATCATAACAAATGGAGGTTGAGATGGGACATCTTCAGGATTGACACTGTGCATTTTGTGGACATGGGGCAGAAGGTGTGACTTGAGCTTCACAAAAAAATCCTGCAGAATCGTGTCAGATGGGACCTCGTCTCAGGAATTAGTGCATGAATGGAACAAACTTTTGCAGCTGGGTCGTCAGAATTCCTTTGTGCAAAAGTGACTACATCCTCTGGGAAATTTTGGGATATTCCAATAACATGATGGCATTCAGGACTGTTGGGCATTGGGTCCATTGTATTATTAAGTGCTTGACTCTTGGCCTTGATGCACCTGATGCAGGGCTGACACTGCTCAATGGAAGCAAGCTGGGAGGTGAATGCTTTGTGATTCATCCTCACAAAGTGCGCTTTGCTGGTGCGATGTTCTAGTTCCCCCTGGTGAATCAGACCATGTCAGCAAAGACCAAAAGAAAGTATAAAGGAGTGCACAGATTGAGTTGAATAAGAATCCATAGTACCATACAATTTGATCTGGGAAACATAATTGCCTAAGGCATGAAGCTTGTATGTCTGAAGGTTAAGGACCTTCGGCTGGTGGCTTGTTGCCACAGAACACAAAATCGAAGCTTCATTAGTACAGTTAGAACCTTTACAAGCCTGGCGTTGGCAGCAGGTCATTGCTTCACAGCGAAGTTCCCTTGTTGAGAATGCAGAACATGTCTCTGTCACAAATTGGTGAAGCTTACAACCAAGGGAGCGAGTGACTGTTTCCAGAATTTTGAGCATCTCATCAGTATGCATTTGGAGCTTTGCCAACCCATGCCAGTATGTGAGGACAAAGAGAAGTTCCTGGACCACCTGGTCATGTGGCTCAGGAAAGAGGCCCGCGGACACAGGGATAGTGCACTGTGGGAGTGTGGCATTAGCATGTGTCTTTTGCCTGGCAGGACTTGCAGATGCTTGTAGAATTTACCTGCAACAAGTCCTCAAAATCATGGGCAGCCGATTTCTTTAGTTCAGACATGTTTTGCCTGAAATGCCAGATTGTACCACATCCAAATGTTGGAATCTGGCAATATCATAAGAGAAATTAGCCATGTAGCAGCATGATCTGTGGGACCATACTGGCAATTGAGTTCAGCTAGTTGTTCTCCCTTCAAGCTATCCAGCATCCTTAATAAATGTATGAACACCACCTTCCAGACACCAAGTTCGAACTCATGCAAGAGACTGACCACAAGCATCAAGAAAAAATCAAATCCAAGGTGGCAAAGCCACTCAGAGAATGCATTCTACACAGGTATTGAATAATAGAAGTCTACAAGTAGTATAGCATGAGCACTAACCTGAGTAGGCACCAAAGATTTGGGCTTGAGGAGACTTTCAACCTGAGAAGCATTGATGACATAGTGTTCCTCATAGATTAATTTATGTGCAGAAGATATCTTAATCTGTCTTTCATTGTCATCCTTGTGCACCAGAACTTGTCATTGATGGGCATCCTTATCCATCACCAGATCCTGGACCCTGTCTTTGAGAATGGTACAGCAGGGACATGGGCATGCCCCAAGATTATGGATATTTGCTATTAATACTCTGGTAACACACAAAGTTAATATTGTTCCTGTAACTCAGTACTGTGCAGAGACATACTTTTCAGGATAGTCAGCTGAATATGTGAAGATGTGAGGAAACAACCACCATTTTACACCATTGGCACATGTAATTACAATACTGTGTTCATATGCATGAACAAATTCATCATCTAGAATTTCCTTCCACTGTGTGTGAAAAAGCTCTCTGTGGCAATGCATGAAAAATGCATTAGTAGGGGGCTTGTTTTTGCTGTTGTCAAGTATGAAATCCTTGAAGTCATCTGGCAATTGTGCATATCACCAGATCAGAAATGATGTCAATGTAAATTGCTGAAACTTGGCAAGGCACTTACACACTGAAAATAAGCGATGTGACTGCATGACTTGGACGATGGCTTGCATCTCTCGTTCTTGGAATGATTTCCAAGATATACATATAGAGGCCACAAGCTCGCATCCCCAAAGGATGTCAATTGCATGCATCAGACCAAAACATGAGTGCAACAATTTGTCTAGGTAAATCACACTCAGGTTCTGGAGGCATTTACTGAAGCTGATTGTGTGCATCAATGAACACTTGGGATGTATACTTCTTGCTGTGGATTCTGACATCACAATCTTTGTGAGCAGGATGCCAGCATAATTTGTAAGGCTTGTAGTAAATCAGTTGTTGCAACGTAGTATCCAGGACCTTCTCTCACAAAACAGAGATTAGGGAGTGGCAGTAAAAATCCAACACAGTGTAGCTGTGAGGAGTGGGATTGACAGAGTGTCTTGTGGGCACCGAGATGGTCACAGTCTTGCATCTCCAACCAAGGTCGCTATCCATACCTACCAAGCTGGCCAGGTTATCGACTGCCACAGAGGATGATTGTTTGGGAGGTGCTAATTCTCCTAACTCACGATTGATCCTTGTCCATTGTGTATTGCAAATATTGTCCAGCTTGAACTCAGAGCTCCCAACAATCATAAGAAGATTTGCAAAGTCTCTCCTGGACTTGGTTGCACCTTGATTCCAGTACCAATTGGCAAGGTGAAATGAGTTTTCATTTGGGAATGGATGAAAAGGGTTGCTAGTGTTACTATAGGTGCTGATCATCAGCAAAACCAGGGGTCGTTGGACAGTGCTGGACAGTGCTGGACAGTGTCATAGTGCTCATAGTGAGGTCCCATATAGATAGTGCTTTCACAGTTACCATAGTCTATCATAGTGTTCATGTTGCGAAGCAGCACTGAAACAATCAAAGGAGGATGAGAGAAGAATGAGAGCACCTGGTTCCAAGGGCTCTCCAGCGACGTAGGCTGCAAGGAGTCAGAGAGGAAAGTCATGAAGCAGAATGGTGAAGGTGGTAAGAGTCCAAGTGAGGCAGAGGAGTTATCTTTAATTCACACCCTTGGAAGTATGAACAAGTAGATAAGACTGGGGTTGCCAGTTGCAGAGCACACTACTTAAATACATCTGGCGAGTGTTACACATGTGCGGAACAAAGACTTCACTCGAGATCCTTTTGTACTCGTAGTGTCAATGATGACTAGGAGCTGAGTATGCGGCTATCACTCATGAGAGAGAAGCCTCAATAAGTGATAAGAGACAGAAACTGGAAGGGCTTAGCACAGGAGGTAAGTCGAGTGACCTTCTTCAGGAGCAAAGACTTTGCAGGCAGAAATGCATAGAATTAGCTGAGGAGCTAACTACTACAAGTCGACCCTTTATATACTAGGGGGGTTACCATAAAGGGGCAATGCATAAAAGGAAATCAACAAGGTGTGTCGTATTGTGTATGTCGTAAAAGGGAATCAACAAATGATGCATAAAAGGAAATGCTGAATCCCATGTCCAAGAAAGGGATTGGAGTCCTGTGTCTATAAGGAGAAGCGGAGTTCTGCAGAGTATAAAAGGAAAAGAGAAAAATGGGACTTCCTGGTTGAAGCAATGCAGAAGTCTGGGAGCATCCGTAAATGTGGGAAATGGTGGTGTTCCCAGCGAAGTCTGAAGATAACTTTAGAAATCATAGATAATAGGGTTGTATTGACCACTATCGATGATCTCCCAAGTGAGGTCTCTATACACTGTGGAAGAAAGGTCAAACCAATATTGATCATAAGAATGAGTAGGAAGGAAAAACGTATCCATGTCCGTATCGTTGTCACCAGAGAGTTGTCTCCAAATGATTTTGACATCACATTCCCAAGTATCCTCAAAATCCATAACATTAGCTCCCCGCTTGGAAGAATGATTCACCGAATCATTATCATCAGATGTGCTCATCGTCGAAGTCTGGGAGAGCATCATCATCAATAAATCGTCAGGTCTGGAGAGGGTATTGCCGTCTGTCAACTGGGCAGTTATGAGAGAAGTGGCTGGGGAAGTTCTGAGGCAGTTGGTGCATCGGTAATGGGGGCATCCGACCTGGAGGTGGCCATATGATCCACAATGATAGCAAGCATGGTGGTGAGGAACTCGTCAGTGGACAGGAGGGGGGACAGGGAGCAGGGCAGGGGAGTCAGAGGGGGAGGAGACTGGCTCCATGAGTTCAGTGAGGGTGGTGAGAAATTCTCTAACCTCCCCAATGTCAATCGTTGGAGTGGGTGAGTGAAGATGTGCTCTGGGTCCAATAGGTCCCAAATCAGGTGCATCCAGTCCAGGCATGGGTTGTCAGGGAAGAGACTGGTGGTCAGGAGAATATGGGGGAGGGGTGGCATCAGGAGAGGGTAGGGCAGGGGGGTCCAGCTCATCAGGTCGGATAGGGTAGGTAGGGACGGGGGTGGGTAGTATAGGTCAGGTAATGGGGTAGAGACGAGAGGTCCATCCCAAAGGGTGTCTCTGAGGGAGCTCATCGGATGTGAGATAGTTCCATTGCTGGAGAGGAGAGAGGCTGATGAGGGTGGTTTAGAGTAGTGGTTGGACGTTGGTGGGAGGGAGAGTAGGGATGAAGATTCCAAACCCAACATGGTCCAGGGCATCAAGTATAATTCCTCCAGTACCCTGTAAGGAATAGGAGAGGGCTGCCACCCAAGATTCTCCAAGTTGGATGGGCGACCATTGCTGGATCTCTGATGAGAGTAGGGAGTTCTGGAAGGCCTGGAGGAGGAGTGGGATGACAGTCGACTGAGAGGATAAGGGAAGGTTTGCAAGGTGGAGTGCAAGCGGTGGTGATGAAATGATCGCAGCATAGAGAACGTTTCGATGGAAATGTGGAAGTCTGTCCAGAAAAATAGGAATAGGGTCCAAAGTAGACAGTAAAGCATCCAAGGGTATGTCCAAGTATGCTGGAGGAGAAAGGGGAGGGGTAACTGGCATAGAAGAGGAAGAGGGTAAGGAAGATTGGGAATGAGAATGGAGGGACTCAAGAATCGTTCCAACCATCCACCTCAGCCATCCAGCCAGAGTAGGTTGCGCTGGTGGAGTAGCTGTTACGAACCCCATATTTTATTCCTGAAAGACGCTACCTTTACTGACACTTTTAAAACTTTTAGTTAGAAACCCCTTTCTTGCGGCAATCCGATTGAAGAGCGCCGCCTACATGTATTTCAAAGATCACGTGACTTGACGTCACATGATGTCTATCTTTTGGTACGCTCCTATGACAGTATAATTTCCTTCCGTCACGTGATCTGTCACACGTGACCACTATGCGGCACTTGCCGATTGCCGTCGGTCGAGACCTTCAGACTTATTCCCGGCGGCATCTCTTTGGGAATACCCCTATTCTTCTTTTGGACATATTGACGATTTCACACTTAGTCATTTCCTCTTACGAGACTACCCAATCGTGATCGTATCGGAAGGCACATGCCATAGAGAGCTGTGCGTTTACTCATCTCTTTTTACTCATGATACGTTTCTATCGGACAGACATTACCATACGAGGATTTCCAGGTCTTACACCTGAAGGGCATTTGCCATATTTAGTATTTCCTTTTCTGATTCCTTGGTCTGTGCGCACTTCGCCAGACATATATAAGTAGTGTACTCCTGTAGACTGGTTCTCCAGTCTTAGCTATTTCGAAATCTTACTCAGGAGATTATCGTCTAGGCAAGACCCCCTTAGGATCTTCTGAGGGGACCACTGAGAAACTTTCTTCATCTACACTCCTAGCCAGAGGATAAACTGGTGCTCTCTCTTTTTCTCTCCCTTACGACGATACCGGTGGAATCCGAAGACTTCGCCTTTGAGGTTTAGGGTTCAACCTTCGACAGTTCTGTCTCGTTTCAGTAGCAAAGGACGGGAGTAGTGACATCATGTGGGGAGATGATTCCAACAGAGATTCCGTGAGGGGTGACGTGGAGAACAAAGAAGAGGGCATCGTGGGAGTATTGAAGTTTGAAGGCGATGGCAAAGATGAAGTAGAAAAAGCAGAGGGTGAGGGCAGAGATAATAATGAAGACGACAAGAGGGAAGGTAACCTCAATCATTTAGGAGGGGAGTGTGATGGGGGGAAAGCCTTGGGACAGGAGGCTTTATATAGGTAGAGGAGAGTCTTGGCATGTACCAAATTGGATGGTGGTTCCCACATATTGTTGGATGATGGATAGCCTTTCCATTTGATAAGGAACTGTGGATTCTATGTGGAACCCCAATGTCCCACAATTGCTTCGACTTCATATTCTTCTTCTGATCCGAGAAGATCTGGTGGCAGGTGTGAGAAGGTAGGGCCATGTTCATCGGTTTCCTGATAGGGGAAGAGGATAGAGGCATGGAAGATGTCATGTATCTTCCAGGTGGGGGGGAGTTTGAGTCAGTAAGAAATGGGGGAAATAACTTAGGTGATTTCAAAGGGACCCTCATGTCAAGGGGCAAGTTTCTGGGAATGGTATCCCAGCTTGAGATTCTTGTTGTCAAGCCAGAATTTCTGTCCAACTTTCCAAGGGGTGAATTTGGTAGTAATGCAGGATTTCATGTCGTCCTGCACCTCCTGATGGGCAGCAAGGGCTTCTGTTCTTGCCTCATCCAGTTTAGTAGGGCATTGTTTGGAAGCCAGTACAAAGGTAGTGAGAGAAAGGGGAGGATAGGAATGGGGTTCATATCTGTACATGAGAGAAAATGGGGATTGGTTGGTAACAGAGTGGGCATTGGAGTTGTGGGAGAATTCGGCCATAGGGAGGAGGGACGCCCAAGTGGTGGGTTTTCCTTGGCAGAAGATCCAAAGATAGGTTTCAAGTTCCTGGTTTACTTGTTCAGTCTTGCCGTCAGTTTGAGGGTGGTAGGCAGTGGAGAGGGCAAGGTCGTAATTCAGGAGGCGAGCAAGTTCTTTTGTGAAAGCAGAAGTGAATTGGGGGCCGCAATCTGAGATAAGTTTGTCATGTAGCCCAAAATGAGGGAAAATGTGGGAGAAAAACAGGGATGCTACCCCTTTGGCTGAAATCATTTTCAAGCAAGGGATGTAAATTACCCCCTTAGTAAGGCCATGGTTGACCACAACCATAATGGAATCATGGCTGTCTGACAGGAGAAGATCAGTGATGAGATCAACAGAAACCTGTTGGAAGGGGCAGGTGGCTTTGGAGGCGATTGGGGAGAGGGGGGGGTGGTGGGGTGGGTGATGACCTTATTGGCTTGGCAGGTTGCACAACCTGTGATAAATTTCTGGGTGAAAGTAGCCATGCCTGGCCACCAATAGTCCCAGCGGAGAAGATGGAGCAGTTGGAAGTAGCCAGGGTGGCCAGTGGCAGGGCCTGTAGTGTTGCCTCAGCTCAGCTTCTGGCTTTTCTCAGCTTTCTCTCAGCTTTTTGAATGTAGCATATTCATTTCTTCATAAAAATGTAAAGTGTCAGTAGATGAATCATTGCCCATGTTTATAACTACCACCTGCAAAAAGAAATTTGCGATTTGATTCAGCCAATAGGTCACAATATTGCATATAATTGAGTTATGTTAGTGTTGGCTTTGTTCAAGCTGTAGAGTAGCTTAATGGCATAACTCAAGAGTGAGTGGAGTAATCTCTAGAAATGTTTAAGGAGTGATAACTACCACTAAAGGCTACACATTGACCTTGATACAATAGCAATTGACAATAAAATGGGTGAGATAAAAAATGCCAGCTTCAAGCTGAGGCAACACTAGGCAGGGGAATCGTGGATGGACGCCACAAGTTCCTTGCAGGTGGAATCCGGGATATAGAGGTGTCCCTGAAAGAAAAGGGATCCCTCATGGAATTTCCAATCAGTAGGGGTGGCGCACAGAAAAAGAGAGCAGCCATTCTGGAGTGTGAGGAGAGCCTTCTTGACGATAGGGTCATCCATAGAGGACTCAGTGATCTTGTTAGCAAGTTCTGTATTGGTGGCATTGATGAAGTGTTTGGGGTCAAGGAGGATGACATCCTGATTGTCATCAGAGGTATCCACCAAATCTTTGCAAGAAAGTGCATCAGCTGGGCCCATGTAGGATCCAGGGCAAGTATCATAGAGAATATTGAAGTCCTGTAAGAAGAGCATCCAGCAGGCATGGCGGTGGGTAAGTTTGTGTGGTTCCTTGAAATAGGCCAGGTTCTTGTGGTCAGTGATGATGGTGACCAGGTGAGGGGTGCCACTAAGGTACTGTCGCCACTCCTCTATGGCTTTGATAACCATGAGGAGTTTCCTATCATAGATGTCATAATTTCACTCAGTCGGAGAGAATGTACAAGAGAAGTAGGTGTCAAGATCAGTGGTATTTCATCTTCAGATCTTCATCTCCAGATACCCTGATCTTAGATTGATCTTTGATCTGATCTACTGTTTCTCAGATGGAACAATCTTTAGATTAGTTCCGATGTTCTAGACTCATATCAAATACGATATGAAGGGTGCAACCCTAGAACATTCTGACAAACACCCTTTTCCACTATCATGTCTTCTTATTTCATATGATAGCGGATTGCTTATCCATTGGCAGATAACAGTATTTCATACAGAGATAAGTTATCTCTCTATTCTTGTTATCTTTGGATATCGTCCAATAGGACACCCATGGCCTTTCTAGATAGATAAGACCGTTTACTATATACATACTCCCTGTACAGTATATAAGACAGAGAGTCTCCCTCTGAGCTCTCTAACCAGAATTCAAACTTCGTTTGACTCCCTCCATACTTCACACCTCTCTAAAGGATCACTCCACTTACTCTTTGATCTACCTCGATCAACACTAGTGAGTTATCTCTCTCCTAGTGTCCATAACCTCTGCCCTTTTGCCGTGCTGTGCAAAAGCCTAGTCACTTAGGTGATTAGAGATCAAAGTGATTGCCTGGTCCGATTGCTTTAATGGCTCTGATACACTTTTCCATCCTTAACACGAACCCATTGTCTCTTGTGGTGAAGCAAGACAATTTGTATTGGATCTTGCAAAGTGTGCTGTGATTCAAACCTTCAGGATCTAGCATGATCTGTTCTGGGCCTTGCTGCACATCTCAATCTCGTTGTATGATTGAGAGAGCCTCTTGGCTGTTTTAATGTCAAATTTTCACTGATTGTTGAGTAGGATGTTGAGTGGGAGATGGAGGTCCGGCCTTCTATGCCCCATTGTTGCTCATTTGCTTATCCTCTACACCCCATTGTAGGGCTCATCATCCAAAATGCCAGCTGGTTCGAAATCCTATCCAATGTCTACTCCTTTGCAACACATGCACCATTGTCTTTGAATGCTCCAACCCCAGAAGACACCTTGTTTTATATCACTGAAGCAAGAAACAGGATTGAGAAGACCAAAAGCAGTCTGTAGCATTAAGGAGACCATTCAGCAGACTGCACAAGCTCAAGGCTGCAGAAGGGGTTTGTTAGAAACATGCTCAACCTTGGTTTGGATATAGACCTTCAGGTTAGCATCCACAAATTTGGTAGCCCATATCTCTGACAAACGAGCTGTCATGACAGTCCCTTCAGACAATAGCTTATTGGAACTGTCCTCTTGCCCCATGTATGTCAGATATCATGGTATCACAGCAATAGCAGGACGGAATTCGATGCTGAACCTCTTCTCTTTCACTGTTTGGTCATTGATGCGATGACAGCGTACATAGCTGGATGTTCCAGTCTACCTCACTCAAATCAAATGTAGAACAGAACATAACCCATCCCCAAACATTCATGGAGCTTGGGCTTACAGACTCGGAATACCAGCTCAAGCTCACATTGCTCCGAAACAATTACAGAAAGATGTTGCCCTCATGTCAACATATCTCCGACCTCAAGGCCTCAGGTTGAGGTAGACAATGAACTTGTTGCCAGCTCGAGCTCTGGTGTACTTTACAGACTATGTATCACCATAGCCACTGCATAGTGTTCTGCAGTGCCACCAGAGGAACTCAATGACCTGAGTGATCCCAATTTCCGTGATTTCAGAACTCCTTGCCATAACCAGTTTACATGACTACTGACCAGGTCGCTTGGTTAACATTTCCTCTTTTATTCAAGATGGACATAGTCCAACTTGAAGTCCACCCATGGTAACTCAGACACAATCAGGTCACCTCAGAACATTGGGCATTAATTGATGCGGTAAGTCTTGTGGAACCTTTTGGTAGCAAGGGAAACATTGCTCACTGTATGAACAGTCATCACAGGCTTCGTTATATGTATGCAGATGTTGACCCAAGCCTGTGTCTGTGGTTGTTCTTTCACACAGAGTTCAGCATTCATGAAACACTTGAAAGCATGTAAAGCAGGCAAGAAATGCCTGTCTAGTGCACTTTCACAGGTGCAAGAGGTGTATCAAAAGAAACGTCACCTCTCTGTAAGCGGCTGTGGTACTGCTACCTCATTACAGTCGGAAAATGAGAATCAGCAAGATTCTTGTCCCACATTCACCACTGCAACTGAAGTCAGGAGTACTCAGATTCAGTTCTTTATTACGAGACTTTACCATGAATACTGAGTTTACCCACACTGCCCAGGATGACATACACAAAACAGGAGGTGCTCAGTTGACTGTTGAACAGGATGATTTGATGCCATTGTTGCTGAGGACAACATGTTGGACAAACAGGCAACTCCCAAAACAGTTTTGAGACATGTTGCCCAAGTTGCCTCTCCCTCTGCTGAAACGAGACGGTATGTCGAAGGTTGAACTCGGAAACCTCAAAGGCGAAGTCTTCGCCCCTGGCGGTATCGTCGTTCGGAAAAGAGAGAGCGCCTGTTTATCCTCTGGCTAGGAGTGTAAAGGATGAGAGTATACCAAGTGCTCCCTTCGAAATATCTCAAAGGGGTCTTGCCTAGAAACGAATCACCTTGGCGTATGATTGTCAAGTAGCAAAGACTGGGGAACCAGTCTACAAGGTGTGTCTACTTAAATAGTGTCTGGTGATGAACGCGCACAGACCATCCTCTAAATGAGGGAATACTCTGTATAGTAATAGTCCGTCAGGTGTCAAACCTGGTAATCCGAATAAGGGAAAGTCTGTCCGATGGAAACGTATCATGAGTAAAACGATATGAGTAAAATGCACTGCTCTCTATGGCACGTGCCTTCCGATACGATCACGATCGGGTATTCTCGTAAGAAGAAATGACTAAGTAGAAAATCGTCAATATGTCCAAAAGAGTAAAAGGGGTTATTCCCAAAGAGAGTGCCGCCGGGAATAAGTCTGAAGGTCTCGACCGACGGCAATCGGCAAGTGCCGCAGAGGGGTCACGTGCAACAGATCACGTGATGAAGGAAATTATACTGTTGCAGGAGCGTACCAAAAGAGGAACATCAGGTGACATCAAGTCACGTGACTTTGAAGTACATGTAGACGGCTTTCTTCAATCGGATTGCCGCAAGAAAAGGGTTTTCTAAGTAAAAAGGTAAAACGTCAATGAAGAGATAGCGTCCTTCAGAGATAAAATATAGGGTTCGTAACATCTGCCACCTCCAGAGGCCACTGCTGCCTGTCCTTGATCACCATCACCAATACCAATATCAACTGTATCTACATCATCAGTTCTGCCAAATCTGCCACATTATTCTGAACTACGGCCCCACCAGATGTTCCGGACTCAGCAGAATTCATTTGGGCTGTTCTGAATATATGATCGTGCAACCCTTCCTATACACAATCCCAAAGATCCACCCATTGATCCTTGTCCAGATGAATCTCCCTTGCCCAAGGCTGATCATCAGCAAAACCAGGTTTTTGTCATAGTACTCATAGTACTCATAGTGAAATCATAGTGCTCATAGTGTTCATAGTAGAATCATAGTGTTCATAGTTGTCATAGTGTCATAGTGTC
This sequence comes from Wakefieldia striispora, assembly GCA_038090475.1. NCBI lineage: Eukaryota > Fungi > Basidiomycota > Agaricomycetes > Agaricales > Hymenogastraceae > Wakefieldia > Wakefieldia striispora. The sequence continues at coordinate 88 of JBBPMU010000389.1, read as the reverse complement.
ATAGTGTCATAGCATTCATAGTGTTCATAGTGCAAACTGAAATTTGACTAAGAGTTTCACTACACTTCAGCTACACTTTTGTATGCTT
>JBBPMU010000388.1:0-25538 GCA_038090475.1 Wakefieldia striispora | reverse complement strand
ACCCTCCGCTTACTCTTTGATCTACCTCGATCAACACTAGTGAGTTATCTCTCTCCTAGTGTCCATAACCTCTGCCCTTTCGCCCTGCTGTGCGAAAGCCTAGTCACTTAGGTGATTAGAGATCAAAGCGATCGCCTGGTTCGATTGCTTTAGTAAGACCCTGTAAAAACCCCTCTAGTGGTTAGCAGAACAAAGCAATGACGACATTCATTAGGAATTTACGGATCTGAATTGGCTCCTATGGGTATTTATGCACCATAACTTGGGTGCAGGGCACCAACGACGCAGCCAGGTAATGCTGACAGAAACCCGAAAACGATCGACTCGGAGCTGTCGCAGCGCCGCGTTGGTAATCACCGGTTCCGCAGTGTCATCTTGCGTGGTACCATCAAAGTCACCTGTGTCGTGATTTCGGAGCAATGCTACTCAAGATTACTTCAAGATTCTTGAGTGCAAGAGGAAACGTTGTTGATTGCCGTTGTTGATTGCCGGATCTCACAGGCTTTGATCTCGATTCGAACTCTCCGATGGGGCCGGCCAGCTTCTGGAGTTAGCGCAACTCCCACAAGTGCCGATGTACAAGCGCACGACGCCGTGCAGAACCTCCAACTCAAAGGCTAGGTTGTAGGTTTGCCGAGAGACATGGTCTGTGAGAATTTGTTCACGATGTACTCTGATGCCAAGTTCTTTAGCAGTTCCGACGACCACGCCAGCCGTCACCATTCCCATGATATCCCAGTATCTTTCAAGTGCGACTACGTCGGACCCGATATCTAGTGCACCGTACCAGCGGTGCCAGAAGAGCCATGCTGCTAGCGACATCAAATCAAACAATGTATGGTCGAGATTTCGAAGCACCGCACTTATGCTGTGTTCAATTGTTTGATTTGATGTCGCATTGCAACCCTCAATTGAAATGTACATATGCATGATGGCGGGCACGAGTGTGGGTAACACAGAGATTTTCTTTCGTCATTCAATGATATTTCAAGGTGAGCCTACCAGGCAATACATCTTGATTACCGGACCTCCCAGGCTCTCGGTGTCGGTTCAGCATTCCAGCACGGCAGCACGCTTCGCCCGTTCGCACGCTTCTTGCCACTACTTATACGTTTACTCAGCCATATGGATAGAAATACCCTTTATTCCATTCTGACAACCCCGCTAGGTACCGGATACCCCTCATCAAGATGGTGTCTGTCTCGGGGATGGGACTCGACTTTGTCACCTTGCTCTCGATCCCGATAGAAGGTGCACTCTATGGTGACTCTTTCATCGCCTGCGATACTCTCGGGAACGCTAACAATCGATCTCTTTGCGACAGGTATTTCGTTAGTGTTATTCGGCGGAACCATGTGGGCACTGACCCACGGGCGTCGCAAAGATGAGATCAATTGGTCAATGGTGCTGGTCGCCATTACTTTGACAATTAGTAGCACCATTGTAAGTCTCTAGCTTGTGTACTGTGGCGAATTAACGCGTTACTAAGCACGTAGTGGTCGACACCTATCGGCTGATAGACGGGTTTATCACTAAAGCTGGGAGTTTTCCGGGAGGGCCAACAGGATTCTTTGCTGATATGACGCAAAGAACGTTTGTCATGAAAAACGCTGTCTACGTTTTACAAACCTTGTTAGCCGACGGTGTTATGGTGAATCATTTCCCCCTTCGATGATAGGTCGAGAACTCAAGAGTCATGGTACACGGTACACGAAACAGGTGTATCGTTGTTGTGTGGCTTGGCAATATTCAAAGCTCATCGTTCTCCCAGTGGTGTTGTGGTGTAGTACAGCTGGTATGTTGTAAGGTTTATTTGTCCCGCACCATCCGCACTCACTGTTACTAGCGACTTCCGCAGTATTTCTCTATCGATCGACGTGTTCGACTGCAACCGACTTCAATGGTCGTTTCCTATCCGTTCAGTTCTACCTGTTGACAATGGCAACACACACACTCAGTTCAGGTAAGCTGTTGAAATCTACTTGTTGTCGGCAGTGTAACCTGAGTGTGGCACCGTAGCTTTCCTCGTGTACCGAATTTGGAAAACGAATCAAAGTGAACCAGGACACAGAGCCCGGATAGTTTCTTATTCCGAGGTCGACGCTATATTGCTGCTGCGCGTTCTGGCGGACGCTACTGCTCTTTACGCACTGGCCCTCTTTTCTCTACTGATATGCCAGGCTTTCCGGAACGTTACGCAGTTCATCCTTCTCGACATGGTTCGTCCTATCCTTAGTCCGTGTTCTCACAATCTGATCGATGATCACCCCCCGATTTCGCTGGTACGGCGATTAGATGACGCCCATAGTATCTATTACTTTCTATATGGTCTCCGTTCGCATTGGCATTGCGAGTGACTCCAATCGTGCCACTACGCCCGCATTGTCGCCTATTCGCTTTGCAGTAGTACCCAGCCCATCACAGAACACACCTACCCGAACCGCTCGTCGATGTAGCATCTGAGTCATGACATTGAAGTATCTCGAATGTAGATTATGGGGGATCTCGTTCGAACTATTTTGATAGAGATGGTAAGCACGCTCTGTCATAAGATATGTCGATTCCAAAATGCCATCGGCTGCCTGGCGAAATGGCATCGCGTCTGACTACGATGCTACGTGATCAGGAGATTGCAGGTTCGACCCCTGCGGCGGTCATCCGCTTTTTACAAATTTTCTTTTTCTCTTCTGACCAAACTGTCTAATAGGCAGTTATATCGGAGCCAATGTGTTCTGTTGGATGTAGACTAACGTGGATGTGGTGCTATGCACTGGCGTCCGGATCCTTGATAACGAGTTTGGGTTCGGGTCGTCGCTTTGTTGGATATCTATCCTGCCATTGGTTCAGGAACAAGGCCATCGAGTTTGAGTGGTCCCTGAGTCAAAGCCCCGAGCAATCTGATATGAATATCAACACCACCATAGGAGTATTCCGAGTTGGAGCCTGGTGCCGGGGTTCTGTTAAATTCCATCTACATGGTCTACCCTTGGTATGTAAAATGTTATGAAGACTTCACCCAAACAATCTTTCCGTATGGGGTTTTTGATTCCCTCTCAACCCCATGGTGACCAAGTGAAAACCCGACTTCAAAGATGCCTGCACCCCTGGTATTCAAATGGCCTCGCTCTTCGTCATCCTTTGGTGCACTCAAGATCAGACGTGGTTTCTGTGCGCTCGCTGCGCCTAAATGCACCTCCAACGCCCAAATGTATTCTGAGCTTGTAGCGTTGTGTCGAGGAGGCTCCCCGAGGACCGACGTGAGTTTCGCAGCGACGTTCACAAACGATTCCGGTTCCGCCAGCACACGGACGTACGCGACACCTTGTACGCCCGAGGGATGGACTCCATTCGACGGTGGGTCCACGGGCACCTAACACAAGCGTTATCAAAGACGAATGGAGAGCGAAGGAGCTGGGCGCACCCTCCATTCCCACGGTGTCACGTCTCCACAAAAGAACGGGACGGTGCCGCGAAGGGCCGCGTCCGCCGGGGTGCTGAGAACCCACTCGAGGACCCGTCCGTCCGTGCGCGTGCGCCCGCCGTGCGTTTCGGGGCCGTAGCGGACGCCGCTACGCTCTCGTTCGGCGCGCTCGTTGATGATGCGCGAGATCGAGGCAGTGGCGGAGCCATGGAATGCAAAGTCGATCCATCCGGGATCCTTGTGAGCCCACGGGTTATCATCGCGCCGTTGGCGATCGGGAGAGCCGGGTGGGTAGTGCGAGGCGGGGTGGGTGAAGCTGATGAGCTCGAGATAGGCGCCGTCTCCGAGGATCTGATTGCGAGTCCGATCAAAGTACGTTAGCGAGAATTAGCACCTACTCGTGTAATCTTACCACGAGCGCGTTCTCTGTGAGCCCTCCCGTGTGTTTTCCGCCGGCGATGACGCTATATGTAAGGTATGAGTCATTTCAGGCCGGCAATCAGAACGTGCAGGGCCAACTTGAATCCTAGATCCCTAAATTGTTGTGATACCTGCCCCACCGTACCGGGCGGCGTAAGATGTATGATGTGATCAAGTATTTTCGTGGATGGGATGCAGTCGGACATGGTTAACTTGCAACAAAGTTCTGTCGATCATAAATACAGGCTCCTAGCGAATCTCAGGTGACTTAGTTGCGTCATAGTCCATGTGATGTTAGGATATTTAAGGAAATGAAGTAGTGTCCACAAATCTACGAAGATTTTTCGGGAGCTACCAGAGATCCCTTGATAGATAAATCACGAAAGAGAACGTTATGCAAGATCAGCAAAGCCAACACATAGTTGGCCAACGTCGAAAACGGTGTAGACGTTTCGTAGGAATACACCACCGAAAATCCACGTGTCTGTCACGATGAGCATTAGAAAACACGCGGATTATATCCCAACCGCCGATACACCTCCAAGGCTACCTGTAGCTGCTATCGCGCCAATGCAACGGTCCTCGGAAGAGTCTTGTGACCCGAGATTGAACGTCTCTGCGGGGATGGAAAAGGACTTTCCACTGATCGTAATATTGACATTGGGCATAGCATCACGAGACACTTACGCAAGAAGGTAAGGGAAATGAATGGTGAAATGTATGAAGCCTTACTTGTGTAGAATCCCCCACCTACATCAGTAGCATTGAGCGCTGTAAAAACAGTTTGTGCGTCCCCGGGGATCAATGTGGTTCCTGTATCCACGACTGCGGAAACGTTGGTCATTATTGCTTGACCGTTGACACTAATAGCATCTGGTTTGATTCGCCAGAATCCCTGAACATCACTCCTGAGCGTTCGTTACCTGGGCAGTATAGATTAACGTTCGCCCGCTGAGTGACAGGCGTATAGGTAAAGGACTCCGTATATAATGCCTTGTTAACACCTCCGATGCTCAACTCGGACCCCGATGAAGCTAACTTGAAAGCGGAAACGGGATCAGAAAGTTGCCCTTCAGCGACGAGTGTTTGAACCACCGGGTTGGCTCCAAGGGCGGATATGTCCGCGAACGCCATGCCCATCAGACCGTCCGCAGCGAAGTTGTCGCTTTGAAGACCGGTGGAATATCGGGAAGCTGCCCCAACAGATTGGTTTTTGGCCTATGAAAATCAATGTTAGGAAACTCAAATACCACAGGACTGAGGTAGCATAACACGAAACCAGTGATGGTTACTGTGTCTGTGTACGATTCACCCGAGACCGTGGAACCGTCGCCACAGCTAAGGGAAAAAGCTTGATGCAAGTCAACGGAGGAAGAGCTGGCGGTGGTATCATAACGTGTGTGTCCATCACATGTCGAGTCACAGCTTGACGCCGGAAGAAACAAGTCAGCGGACCCAGTATCGAAATCCACTAGATAATGAACGAATGAATTCTCGTGTGACGACACAGGTAATAGGCCTCACCTTTGTATTCGACACCCGGTGACCCTACAGAATGGTACCATGCCATCTCACATCACCATCATCAGTGAGTGGATCGGAACCCACAGAACGTCGGACAAGCATCTGACTGCAAGACGACGGCCGGACGCCAGTGTTGCACTCAAATGCAGAAACATCTTCGAGATACTTGCTGTCATCACAGACAAGATAGACAAGCTGAGATATCGTATGCCACCTACCGCTTTGAATACGCCACGTGTGAGCGAGCGGCGTCTAGATTCACGGTCCCATCTTTCGCTAGAATCGAACTATTCTGAATAGGGATCCCCAGAGGATTGTCGTATGGCAATGCAGTTGTCGAGCTGAACAACAGAGCGATGAAGGGGAGAGATAGTGCCAAACGCATCTGTGGAAGAAATACGGGCAGGAGGGCGCAGCAGCCTTGCTCACACTTTATGATCTTATACAAACACATGGACACACCATATGGTGGCCAGGCGACAGTGCGTTTTCCATGAGTTGCCACGAGGGGGATGCATGTCGTGGGGACAACCACCAGGACGACAGAGGTTCAGAAATACAGCATACGTAGCAAATCATTCGACACGAATTGCCTGTAGAACGTTCTTGCAATCATTGCAACGGCAGTAATGATGCGACAAGTCGGAGAATATCAATTCAGGTCGCAGTCGCAGTGGCTGAACAGGCTCGTACTACACCGTAGCATGACGGTGACCGGTCCGGTACGTCCCACGGACCAGACTTCAATTTCTCCATGTCAATTGGGCATCATCGTCGTGTCAACAGGGTGACGGCACAGGACGTGCCACCATTGACACGCCGTCGCATCGTCATCTCGTCACAATGAAACAAGAGAATGGGGAGGTAGCGCGGAGGATTAGGCCCGGTCTGTCAATAATGTAGTGTTGTCCGACATCTGTGACTGGCTAGGGGGTCGCCGAGACTCGAGGTGATGGACAAAGTGCAAGAGTACTACTGGCGTGACAACCCTAGTGACAACCTGAGCAATTCCTTCTAATTCCTTCCCACACGTCTTCTCGCCTCCCCCCACGCGTTAATACACTCAATTTCTTCCTAAGATATCTACGGTGCAATGGGGGTGTCGGTGCCGCTTCAGCGACCTTTGGAACGTCTGGCATACCGAACACCCCCCCGTTACGTCAGAGACATAAACCGTCGTGCTCCTCTCAAAGGGCTCCAGAGACTTCAAGTTTCGGGTAGTATGTATCCAAGATAGGAAATGCGAGTTATCTGAGTCAGACGATAGGTCTAGCATTCGGAAAGTGACTCGGGCGTCTCCAAAACAAACGGGTGTCATTTAACGGATGTCATTTTCAGGTCCCTCGTTCAATGTGACCCCTTCCGCCTCTGGCGCCTGGAGTAAGCGTCTAGCCATGACGTCCACAAGACGGATGTCGAACATCCCTGCTTCTCTCAACTTGTCTGAATCGGGTTCCTCGACCGCCCGTAAACGCGAATGAAGTTCCTCCGAGTTGGCTTCGAGTCGGAGAGACTCTAGAACGCTCGTGCCAGAGACCGACGATGGCCGTTGTTGGACGGGTTTTCTCCCGGGGATGAAAACTGCCACGGCGAGGGCGACGAGGGATGCTGTCGAGGCGAAAACGACCTTTTTTTAAAATAGCCCCGGATAACGAGAGAGTGAGTTGAGATACGGATCACTTCCAGGAAAGAGAGAAAATATAACGCACAGGTATTGTGTTGATCTGTATGTGATAGACACCGGAATACAGGGAGGATAAGAGGAAGGGAAAGGAGAGAAATTCGACGTACATTTAGACGCCACATTTTTCGGGTCGTTGGGCTCTGGCCCACAATGCGATTGAAACTCCCGTTACTTTCACCGATCTGTCCCGCTAGAAATGAGACATGAATACCAGAAGCGTAAAAGAGCTGGTAACCACTACAAACTCAGAAGACAAGTATACTTACCAACCCATAGGAACCTTGCTGCGGCCTGGCTGATGGCATTTTCCAGTTTGGACAGGGGTAAGCGTCACAAAAGGACCGGCGCTGGACTGAGTGCTAGCAGCATCCTCTGCGGCAGTCCAGTTCAACCCGACCAAGGTCCTCACGTAGCTGTTCAATACTCCTGCAGTCAGTCTCTTGGTTGAAGCATCGCAACCTGCAAAATCAGGGATGCGGGGGAAAAGACCGACACCCACTTATCCATAGATGTAGTGTAGATAGCGGACGAATTTTCAAAAGAGAGGGTTGTGTAAGATGCAAAGGACTCGGACTGCGAGAGAGTGGTCACCATCTGTATACAGTGATGTGATGATGTCCATCGGTGAGCTCATCCCAAAGTGTAGGATGCAGTGAAAACACACTCCGACATTAAGACTCGTCGCCGCGGCTGAGGACCAGACCGACCAAGATGTTCTTGTAGTTGGGTTAGTCTGATTCAGTGGCAGAACAAGCTTTTGTTCTTCCAAATCCAGTGTGGCTGGGACAGTGTGGGTACTGAGTGAGCACGCCGCAATGTACATTAATGTGATCGAGTCCTGAGGACCTGTTCCTTGCGTTCGAGTTCAGTACATACACATACATTTGTCGAGGATAGGAGCGCCCACACCGGACAATGACACATAGGTCCAATTTAGGTTGAGGGCAACAGGATCGTGGACAGACTCATCCCAGAGCAACTTGTGATCCTGGGAAATTCCCTCTCAATAACGTGATTTGGCGGACTCAGACATTTCCACAGTATGGGTACACACTGATAAATCACCCAAACGAAGATCGACCTCTTGTATATTTGAGTGCGAATACATGTGTTTCTGTCAACTCACGTACGCACACAAGAATTGTCACGACAGGAACGCGTGTGGTGAGGACCACCGATGATCACTGGCAAGCCGACCGAGGCTCGGAAGTGGAGTCGGAACGTCGAGTAGTCACGTCGGCCGTACCGGGTACTTTTGGTAGCCGGTCCCGCTTACCTAGGTGCTTCAGCTTCTCACTCCTTGTGCAACGTCCGCAGTGTTGAGCTGGCAAAGAATTTACCTCGCCAACGCCCATAGTATGTCTGCTTCGAGTAAGCTTCTCTTGTTATCTCGTACGTAATTTCGCAAATGACCCGCATGCGTGCAGACTTTTCTCTCCAATCCTTGTTCAGCGTCCGCGGGAAGATAGGTAGCTCATTTCCGACGCATCTCGAGACGGTTTGGTCGTATTAACGCACACTACGACTTTTAGCGCTCGTAACGGGCGGCGGAACGGGTATCGGCAAGACGATTGCCTCTGCCCTGGTTCAAAACGGCGCCAAGGTCTACATCGCAGCGAGGAAAGAGGCGCAGTTGAGAGAGGTACGTCGTCCATCTCCGTCCAGGGGCTAGGGGCGCGCTGACTCATTCGACATTCCCGTCCTCATGTTTCCAGGCGGTGGCAGAACTCAACGCACTCGGACCTGGTAGTGCACACTACATCGTCGCCAACCTGAACGTGAGTAATTCATAACTATGCGGCGGTACGACGGGGGCGTATTTTCGCATGCCTTCTTTATCGCACACAGAGCAAGTCCGGCGTCGATAAGTTGATCTCAACCTTGGCTGAAGTCGAACCAACCAAGACACTCCACATTCTCGTGAACAACTCTGGCATTACATGGGGCGCTCCGTTCGACGCGTTCCCAGAGGAGAAGGGTTGGGACAATGTCATGGCGGTGAACGTGAAGAGCATCTTCTATCGTGAGTTCCCCATTCGTACCCTCCGGTCATTTATTGGGCTCTGATCGATGGCGAAGTGACCGCGGGGTAGGTTTTTCCCACCGACGAATCTGTAGAGTATTGATTGAGATGTGTGCTGGAGGCTCTCACCGTGGCTCGCTAAAGAAGCGACTGCGAATGACCCTGCCCATGTCATCAATATTTCGTCGGTTGCGAGTGTCACTCCGAAGGTGGAAGGTCCGTTAAGCGCTGAAGGTAGCGGGACATACAGCTGTCAGTCGTGCTCCGCATTCCCAAAGCTATACGTCACTCACCTTATCCGTCGGCAGACAATGTTAGCAAAGCCGCCGTTAATCATCTTACATCGATATTGGCGGTCAAACTTGGTCCTCAGAGGGTCATGTGTGTAATATTCCGTATATCATATCTTGTCACTAATCGCCAACCGAAACAGGGTAAACGCTATTTGCCCAGGGTACGATTAACGGTTATTTGTACTTGTGAGATCTTTAATGGACTGCACAGAATCTTTCCCACAAAGATGACAGCGTTTGGTATCAAGTTCGCAAGTGATGAAACGATTGCATCTATACAGCCAACTGGTATGACCTTCACTGAAGAGCGTTTCCAATGAATCACACCTGGTTTAGGACGGTTTGGCCAGCCCTCGGATCTGGCGGGGATTGTTCTTTTCCTCTGCTCGGCCGCCAGTGCACACGTTACTGGCGCGCACATTTTGATTGATGGAGGAGCAACACTCTCAGGCGCTGGAATTGCGCCGCAGACAAAGCTATAATGCTGTATCATATAAATTCCGGACCACGTTTACTTCCAAGGGACATTTCCATTTTCTACTGACGTGGGACATATTCAACAGGAGTGATCAACACAGGAATAGTTTCGGTATCAAACAGAAAAAAAGAATGAAGGAGAAAGGAGGGCGCTTCAAGGCAAGGCGTGTTTGTCATCGTCGCTCTTCTCGCTTCGCGCGATCGTCGGCCTGATAGGGGTCCATGCTGAACTTCGACTCCAGTAAACGTATCTTGACTGTTCGAGCACGCCGCGATATAGTTCATCACTGAAGCCGACACAGTGCAGACCGATACAGGCCACGCGTAAGGCCCCTGCGGCATAAAGTTGAGACGTTTCGTAGTGGTTTTGGGGTGACACGTTCTTCCGTCCAGCTAGAGTTTCCTTGATGATCGCTTGGGTCGTCTACGAAGCCACTTTCCACAACGTCAGATCTCGGAAAATATGTGTGCTTTCACCTCGGTCGAAAGAGCTTCCCATTCTTGGACAGTGAAGTCATCCATCCGAAAGGCCTTGTATGTCCCAGCATAATACCACTTTCCGTCCCTGTTATAGAAGCACTCTAGAGACGATCGTCAGTTGGTGCTCGGTACGACGCATTATCTCACCCGTCTGATTGCTCATCCGGCCAATTACATCTACGGCAGACCAGCGATGTGCGGTAGTGACGCGTGGATTTGTGTTACACTTGAAGACCGGGGAGAGGAAATATCCGTGTTCCTCCCTGTCGGGACACCAGTATGTCGTTGGCTGAGAGAGAACTCTATAATTTTCAAGTCTACCCAAATATGAGCGAATTTATCGCGGAACACGGGTTAAAAAGTCGAGACGAGAATCGAAGCAAAATCCTCACAGGTCCTTGAGAGACTTGGAGAGGTTAGTATTATAGATGAGATTGAGATAGACATACACCAGTAGCGTTTCCGAGGAACTCGTTGAGGGTGTGAGACGGATGAATCATAATTGGTTGCAATGTGTCGTCCGGAATACCCGATGGAAGAGGAAGAGTGGCTAGTATTTCTCGTCTCGTAGCGATCGTCCGCTCGGCCGTTATTCCGTCGGGAACGTCGAACGAAACCTATGCCGAAGAGATTTCTTCGCAGTACGCGACACGTATATGCACCTACCTGAGTCTCCTCCAGTGTAAGGATGGGGGGAGTATACGGCTCTCTGACCAACGTGGAGGTATTGATGTAAAACTGTCTACAGTAAGCTGAGTTACTTTGCAAGCCGTCGCTGAGCTTGTCAGGTGTCCACGGAAGTTCGCTCAATTGGCCCTTCTCTGACTTTCCCAGGGCTAGAACCTTCTACGTTGAACCGTCTTAAGCATTATTTAAAAGAGAGAATAAACAATAATGCTCGCCTGAGTGTCTTCAACCGTTTGGCCGAGGTCAGAACGGGGTGCGCGAGGTTTGACCACTATTCCGAGACCGCTCGAGTTGGTATTTGCCGGGGTCGAGGCTTGCTTGAATGCTTCTAGTTCCTGCTCTAACCGTGATATCACCGCTGCCTTTTGTCGAACGGAACTATATGCATCCTCGAGATGAGCAACCACGTTATCCCGCGCGGCCAACGCCTCTTCCACGCGTAATTTCTCCATTTGGACCGCTAACAGCACGTCCGCCAAATCTGCGGCAGAATCCGAATCCTGTCCGTCGTTTGACACGGTGAAGACAGCTGAATTGCATAGAAGAATTTTACCATGGATGACTCAAGTGAAACGCCTGCTTTCTTGGCGAGCTGGTTGATCAGATTAAACTCGTTTAGGCTTCTGTCAGGGGCCGTCATATAGAATGCGGAGCTTGAAAAAGTATACCTATTTTGGGGCTATTCCGTCTCCGCTGTCTGGCCGAACTCCGCTGGCTTGCTTTAGAAGACCACGTACGCATGTATGATATGTACTTGAATACCAAGATGAACGTCGTGATACCTAGTTAGTACCCATTTTGGGCTTGTCTGGACGTGCTCGCATGGGGGAACCCTTCTGCACCACTAGGCTGGCTAGCGTCTCTTTGTACCCCGAATATCTTCCGTTGGTCCCAGCGAGGCAGCTGAGAATCCGGTCCGCCATCACCAGATATAGCATAATGCACCCCAACTCGACCGACGACCATGGCTGCCAACAACCCCGCAAGCTTCAACGCCTCCTGCACCGTCGGAGGGTCTCCACCCGTAGTGGCATACTGAATGCAGTCCAAGGGCCTGCTTGACGCTGTAGCATACAGCGGACGCGCTAGGGGCATAAGAAGGCCGAAAGCTTCTTCCGTGATGGCCGAGGCGCTTTTACCGTGGCCAAAGGACGCTGTGTATTGCTTGTCTCGGGGATTGTCGCGAAAGTCTAGCATCACCCAACGCGAGGCCTTAGTTCCATCCTCCTCGCATTTCACCACGATCGTGGCGACGATGCGCCAGAGCGCTTCGTATGCGGGCAGTATGTTATCCAAGGAAGACTGGAACCGTTCCGGCGGAAGCCACTCGTCAAAGATGCTCTGAATCTCCGGAGCGAGCGGGCTTGTTCCTTCTCGGTCCCTATAATACTCGGTGATGTGCCCCGTGACCAGCTGGACGTTCACGAAGGCAAGCGTGTCGGGGTCTACACCCAGAAACACCACCAAAAACACACGGAACGTGACGCAACGAACGAAGTCCCCGAGGTTGACGTCGATATCTGGGACGAGATACTTCTCGATCGTTGCTTCCGATTCGTCGATGAGCGCTTTCCACCTTGTAAATCAGCATACATTCACGTTAGGTATGAGTTTTCTCTAGCAAGGTCAGTCTAAATACCTATTTCTTCGAGCTTCTTCTCTTTGAGCAACAGGCGCATGGGTTGTTGGCATGATGGTAGTAGGTAACAGTTCGACACGAGGTGTCGGCGCCTGAAACATTACTGTTAACGCCCAAGCGCGCTTGCTGTGTACGAACCGACACGTGCATCTGGACCCACCAGTATAGCCGCACGTCTCCTGGCCACCCTCAACAGGGGCACGAGAAGAAGGATTAACACCAGAAGAAACAACAGAAACAGGTGACTTGAAGACGACGACATGGTCAGTGGGTGTGGAGATTTGGCTTAGGCTCTATGCTCTCCTTTGTATAAAGATTCCGATACAGCCCCTTATCGTCCACCAGACAGGGTTACCTTCCACGCCACCCACCATCTCCAAATTATTCAGAACGACGCTAATTTGTAGAGAGAAGTCCATGGTCGCCTGGCCCCGGTTTTTTTTTTGCTCGCACTTCCATTCACGACGTAAGTTTCAAATTTGCGATTAAGTTCTGGCCGGTCTATTGGTCGAAACAGATTATGCGGGAGTCGTGCCACGTCTGTGGAAGCGAACAGTATAGGGATATTGCTACCCCCTTCTTGTTGGCACCTCAAGGCAATGTTCACGCAGCAGCATCTTGTCATTACCCCAGAATCACTTCTATGCAACATCGCATCAAGTCCGTCTTCTGCTGGGTCTGAGAACCAGCTCTACCTTGGTATGCATTTGGCCGTTCATCTGAACCCTGGGTTTCATTGATCTGAGTAGCAGGAACGTTTGTTTATCAAAGGGATGGGTTGCATTCCAGACCCTCACTATAATGGCAACTTATGCTTATATTTCCGCATTGTTGATCCGTGTTATCTGATTTCATCTCATAGCCAAACTCAATGTCCTTCAAAGCATCGCCTGCGTCGTGCGCAGTATCCCTAAACCGCCGAACGGAGACATACCGCATTTAAGCTCGTTCGCTTCCGGTTGCTTCCATTTTCGTCCGTTAATCTTCTCACCTGTGGCAGTCCCAACGGCTGGAGTCTAGTCTCGCTTTCATTCACTTCATTTGTCTTCTATCCGTAACTGAGCGGTCTGACATTACCGTGGATGACTTGCCTTCGGATTCCATTCTATGGTAATATTGACACTCCCAAGGTACCGCATCAGAGGCAGAGACATCCTCCACATCTAGTCTCGCTTCTCTTGGGGTCGTTGCTGGCAGGAAGACTAAACACGCCAGAGACTCGAGGCACGCCATACATTATATGCACATTACATATATACAACCCTCCTTGCCAGGTATCCCGCATTCATACCGCCTAGAAGCCGCAGTTCAAGGGGAGATTAACCATAGCTAACGCCGTTCGGCTTTCGTTTCACAGTTCTTCTTCAAGCATCTGTGACTTCCATTCTTTCCAGCCCCGCAACCACTTCGAACGTCGCGTTGGTACGGACGTCTGGCGTGATCTTACGTTTTCCTTGTGGTGTAGACTCGACGGGAGACGTTGCTTATCGCCGTTCCCCATCCCTCCCACCGACCTCTCGAGATAGTGTCCGTTCACACACAGAGACACGTCGTCGTGCACACGTTCAGCGTCAGGTGTCCGGACCTCATCCGACGCAGACACACTGATCCGGCCGCTAGGAACGCGTCGGGGACGAGCAGGAGCGGGGGTGGGGGTGGGGGTGGGATGTTCCCTTTCGGGCCCATCCTTGCCCTGTCCTCGTCTTCGTCTCCATCTGGCTGACAGATACATCGTTGGGATCGAGATCAGGACCACCATCATGGTCGACGAGGGCAACGGTTAGGTGTGCCTGCGGGCAGGGTTGGGTCGCTTCGGAGCGTCTTCGACAGGGTTTCCCAAGCAGGGTGCGGGATACGTTGGCTTTTGTTATGGTGGACTTTTGATCGGACGGAATTGCAGTGCAGACGGTGGCTAGGTAGGCGAGAGCGAAGACGAGCGCTGCGGAGAGGGTTTTGGGTATGGTTGGTCTGGACGTGGTATGCTGTGCCTGTAACCAGCGGCGTAGGTGTGTATATGAGAAACGAACGACTGGTGTATGTTCGACCTTAGGGTCCAGGGTGTCCAGATAGAGCACAGGGTACGATGTGATGAAAACACGGCCAGCGTGTCGTCTCGAACTTGGTACTGTGATAGTGAGAGGGGTTAAATGCGAGCACTTCACTTCGATAAGCACGCATTCGTCACGTGTTTTGATTTCTTACGATGGCATACCCTTTGGAACAAAAAAAGGGCCACATCTGAAGTCATGTACATGGTTGCCTCAGCAACGGACTGCCGGAAAAGAGAGGGCAGGGATTAACCTATAAGTACCAAGAAATGAATTCAAGGGTAGGTAGTCTATCGCGATCCGCCTGATGGAGCCGTCTGATGGAGCATCCATGTGTGTGGCGACCCAGCCCGAGTCATCGCCGCGTACTCTCCGCGACCGTCTTCGCAGCCGCCACCCCTGCAACCCAATCTCTCCCTCCCACTCTCGCCTTCCGCCTATGCCGGTAATCCAGCTTATCCAGCCGCGCTCTCCCCGCCCCAGCGATCTCGGTCCTCCCATGCGACGACACTTGCCGTAGACACCATTCCAACGCGCGTTCCACGCGGGCTTTGAGCTCGTATGCCTTCTCCGCGTCGTAAAACGCCATCGCGTTGCGGAAAGACAGCCAGAGATACAACACGAGCACCTTGTGCAGCCCTTCCAAGTGCTTCAACGCGTCCTTGCACGCACGTGGCTTCGGCCGATCCGGGATCATCCCTTCCACATTCTCTAGCACGTTCACGAACGGCGCGACGGACAGGACGGCGTCGAGGTCGACACGGATGGTGCTGGTGTATAGACGTAGGATCTGCGCGAGAGTGTCGAGCGCGATGGGATCGGTCCATTGAATAGGACAGTTCTTGAAGAGGAGTTTGTCGGACAGGAGCAGATCTTTAGCGTGCGTGTCAATGAATTTGCTGAGTTGGTCCAACCGAACCTGAGTGGCAGCACGGAAGGGAGGGCGAATGCCAGCGATGTAAGATGGCACCTCGAGGAGCGCCTGGGTAGAGGCCGTAGGCGGGAGGACTTGGGAAACGTCTTCCATCCAGTGACCCGGAGGATCTAGTATGGCACAGGTGAGAGGGGGTGCAGGAGTCGCGAGCGCGCGGCGGAGAGTTGGTATGTCCTCTTTGTGTAGTGTCGTCACGAAGCCGCCAGGCTGGCCATGCAGTCCATAGCGCCCAGCTCGCCCGGCGATCTGCTTTATTTGGGATATAGACAATGGGCGCCTTTCTTGGCCATTAAACTTATGAAGCGTCTCAAATACGACGCGTTTGATCTTCCTGTGAAAACGTGGACGAGTGATGACGCCCGCGAAGGTTCGAAGGCGGACATACGTACAAGTTAAGCCCCATTCCAACCGCGTCACTAGCCACAATGACGTCGTAACCGCTCTGTGGATCATTGAAAAGCGCAGCTTGCTCAGATCGGACTTCGGGCGGAAGCCTTCCATACGCGACAGCACAGCGCAAACCGGTCCTCTCCTCAACCTTGGCCTTGACCGCAAATATTCCGTCCCGCGAGAACACGACGAGGCAATCACCCTTTTGAATCCGAGACAAGTCGCCTTCCAGCGACGATTCCTGAATCTCTAGAGGTGTAAGTCGTTCATACCGATTGACGACGATCTCGTCCCCAGTATCCTTGAGAATATCTTGGATGATCGGCACTGCGGTCTCCTCCCCACAAAGATGAATCTCCCGTGCAGGAAGGCCCAAGACAGCATTGGTCCATGCAGATCCACGCTCGGGATCCGCAATCATCTGGATCTCGTCCACCACAGCCACGTCGAGGGTTTTATCGAAGCTCGCCATCTCCACCGTCGAACTCATGAGCGGCGCATTGTCTGCGACGATCCGAAATTCTTCCCCCGTGCGCAAATTACACGGTCGTGCGTACTTGCTGTGGCCGTCTTTACGAACGGTGGGACGGGGACCCGTTTCGTTGGCGACGTCCATGCTGATGTTCGTGTCTGGTTTCGAGCCGGGTTCAGGGTCCATGCCGAGTGGGACGATCTGTCCCTTGTTCAGCCGCTCCCAGATCTCGTGCGCGAGTAAGCGTAGAGGGCCAGCGTAGAGTCCCGAACTGGAGGCTGCCAGTGCGCGTAGCGCCATGTGTGTCTTTCCACTATTCGTAGGACCGACGTGCATGACGAATTTCCGTTTCATCGCGCGCGCTTTTGGAAAGAGGTCCGCGGGATAAGCGAGGTCGGCGACACGATGGAGGCGGGTGATCGTGTCGAGGGCGGATTGTGGGACGTAGGTACGGAGATGACGTTGTTTTTCTGGATCGGAGGCCCATGTAAAGAAGAGCTGGGAGAGGATTTGGTCGAGTCGTTGGCCGGAGCGCAAGTCTGCAGGCGCAATCGTGAACCGGCTCAAGTCGAAAGTTGGGGATTGCGTCTCGTTTGAGAGCATGCCTTCGCGAATATCGGCAAGAAATGAAGAAAGAAGGTCGGGCAAGCGGGCGCGAGGGATTCCGAACCGTTCTAGACGGTGAAGGACGTGAGGAAGGTACGCCCAATGTTTGGCACTAGACTTGATGAGTTTTCTAATGTCTGGTGTGACGGTGGGCGATATAAGCCCGATAACACGAGAAGTTTGACTCCCCGATGAACGAGCAGAAAATCCGAGCGAGTCATTGTTAAAGTCGGACTTGGGCCAATCTAGAGAAATGTTGGGTGACGAGCGCAAAGGACGTCTAGACAGAAAACGGCGAAAGTGGATATGACTGCCGTCGAGCCAAGCCTCAGAATGCACGAGAAAGCGGGATATTCGACACCGAGTAAGCATTAGAACTCAGGGCATCTCATAGCGTCTAGTATAGCAGCAAGACATTGAATGTCAAAGCAAGCGGTTGTTTGGTCGTATTAGGATCAGAAGCTATTGGGCTCTTCAAGTCCTTTCAACCAACAACACCGTCATGGCAGCAGCAGCTATAACACCCAGCCGACTGGCTGCGCTGACAAAGGCCCGGTGCGCCATTTTTCAGACTGCCTACAATCCTACTTCCGCACGGACAGGTGCCAAGTACTTCCGTGCGAGACTTCGCGGTCCTTCTATGGTCAACTACTACCCAAAAGACATTGACCTCTCCATTTCCAAGTATGCCAAGGAGTGGCCAGAGTTGGAGTTGGTCAACTTCGCAGAAGCACAGAGGTTGTGGGACGTGGACATGAAGAAAGCCAGAGGGAAGGGTGCACCCACAAAAGCCAAGGACAAAAGTCTGTCAAAATACAATTATGTTTTTGAATGTCACTCACAAGTTGAATTTCAGGCCAGAGTAGACGGACACAAAGAAGACGGTAGTCGTTCGGAACGTTCAACTGGTTACATTACAGTGCACCGCTATAAATACATCCCTCCCGTTTGTCTTACTCCCCAGGTCAACATGTACACTTCGTCTCCGAGGCTGGATCGATTAATGGCTCTGACGCACTTCCCATCTCAACAAGCGTCTTTGTAAACAGGTCATTGAATCCCTGCATAAAACCAGCCTTCTCCAACGCCAGTTCGTAATCTCCGCCAGGCGTTTTCAGCTGTGACAGCCACTCTTCCAGCCCTGCCGTCCCCATGACGAGCAAGCTATGTAGCCTCGTTCTCTCCGTTTGGCTCACGGGCGCTGAGTGTATGGGTCGGTTGGGCTCGATCATGTCCACGGGGACGACGAGATCCACGCCAGCTCCTGATGACGGATCCCAGACTTGAGAATTGAGCACGGCCAACCACGCTTCGTCCAGGTCGTCGAGAAAATCGAGGAGCTGTTGTATATCGTCCATGTCCGGCGGGTAACCTAGCACCGAGTTCATCACATCATTGGTGAGACGGAGTAAGAATGCGGTTCGCAATGATGTAGAGGGGTCGATGGGCGGTATCTGCAAAATGAACGCTAAGAGGCGCTGCATGGCGTCCAGGTAGGCTGACAGAGTCGGTAATTTTGTGAGGGATGGCTCCGAGCTGGAGAGATCACCGTGTTGGCATATGATATGAGCGCTCAGTGATAACGTACCGCTTCTTGAATGAGCTCTCGATGTCTTGAAACGAGTACTCCAGAAACTCGACTGCCTTGCGTTCCTGTCCTTTGGACAGTGCCCGAGGTATTTTTGTGTTGCGTCTACTTTGACTTGATTCTCCAACTTGATCTTGTTCCATGATCTGCGGACAGGGAAGACGATGGCTTTGGATAAATAAGCGACAACAGACTACTGGTAGTCTACTAGGTTAATCCAACACGTCTTCGTACTTGGTCTAGCGTAATTTCCGAATATTGCATAGCCTGTCGGGCACCTTTCTGTGCCACTTCCTGGAGGAAGCTCTTTTCATACCGGAGTCTTTCAAATTCAGCTCGGGGTCCCTTTAACATCTCTTCCACGGCATCGGTCACGTCGCTCTTCAGATGTGCATGACCCTTGTTTCCGTACCGCTTCGCAACTTCAAGGACGTCGCTGTCGGTGCACGCCGCAAGAATATCAAGTAGGCTCGATGTGCCTGGACGTGACACGGGATCGTAGTTTATGCCCTGAATAGTGTCTGTTACTGCACCACGAATTTTAGCCTTGATTTGGGCTGAGGTGTCCGTAAGAAGGATGCGCGAAGCTGCGTCTGGCGAGGACTTAGACATTTTGGATGATGGGTCTTTGAGGGAGAGAACTCTTTTTGATGGGGCTATGGGGAGTTAAGTCATGTCATGTATCAAAAAGTGGAGGGAATGTCGGACTTTCTATGTATTCTGGTAAGGGAAAGAGTGGTGATTGACCATGCCCGCTGAATGTACGATTGAATATATCCGCTAGATCTCGGGTAAGCTCTATATGTTGACGCTGGTCCTCGCCTACTGGCACATGTGTAGCCCTGAAGCTGTTGTCTGAGTGCCTGGTGGTGTCTACAGCCAACCGCCTACCTATAAGTTAGGATATCCGCAACTTGCAAGACGGGATAAGTAAATAAGCCGGTATTAAGCAGAGACTCGTCTATGTCATCTTTCGAAGCATTCCTGGATGCTGCTAGTCTGGACTTTGCAAAATGAGCCAAATGAAAAGCTAATCCGATTTATCCCAACCTTCCACGTCGTCATTCGGCGTAGCTTTCCGACGGGGGTGAGGCAATTCAAGATCCAACACAACTCTGTGTGGTGCCGGTTCTACGGAAACGTGAGCTGTATGACAAGGCAAGGGCCAGATATCCTTACGTGGTCTTGGTGAAATAATATCGAGCGTATTGGATCCATTCCGATGGCAAGAAGCACAGCGAGCATGTCATCTCTGGCAGACCGCAGGAGGGCAGGGTTTTGAGGCAGTGTCAATGCGTGCCATCCTACGATGGAAAAGAGAAGGACATCATCCCGTTCGGCAGACTTTTGTAATTTGACCCAGTTAGACAAAGCACCTAGATAATTTCCTAGCTGTCATTTGGGTGTGAGCCTGAGGTGCGACACGAAGTCCCCGCCTACATGTGGAATGCCTGTTGGCTGAATTCCGGAAAATATGACTCGTTTCGAGGTTGCTAATGCGCGTCTTTGACACCATTTCGTGGGTTGCGTCTGCAGCGCTCGCCAGGCATGTTGACCGACACTTCCAAAAAGGACCATTAGGGTTTGAAACTCCGTTCGGTTGTCTCAATTGTTTCATGAAACCTTGACAGCCCACGTTTGATCGTTCTTGTCTTGCAAATTGCATGTCTTTCCCGGAAGAGACCTGGCCAACAACCATGGACTACCAGGTCGATTTCAGCTTGCCAGGCGGCGACAATTTCTACGATGTCACCCAGATGTTCACCGATGCGGCTGCAGGTAGACCCTCACGACTCTTCGTGTGTTTCCTGACTCACCTTTGGGCTTCAAGATATGCCTCCTGGAGACCTCGTACTGGCGAAGGACTTTACCCTACAAGATGCAATGGCAGCCTTTGAAGTAGGTGACACGCTTCTTGGCCGCGCGCGACGGCTCAGGACCGCAAAAAGATCGGTGAACCACGGTTCGACAGCGGCCTAGCCTTGATGGATCAAACGCGGCCCGTATTCGATCCTCTCGAGCCCTTACTCCCGGAGGAGGTATGTTGGATAATAGATCGCTCTTTTGCCTGTGAGGTGAATGACCAAATACACGTATTTATACGATGCTCCGTACTCATCACTTGTCGCAACCCAGATGGAATGGCATGTCGGCTACACGCTTTCCCAGACCATATACTCGTTTCTACATGTCCATACGCTTAGAGAAACTGATCCAGAGTTGATACCAGCAGAACAGGTTGACCATATTGACCATACACGGCCACTCGGGCTTGTCACCGTTGTTCTCAGAGCCTATGTGTACGGATTACTCAAATCGTGCGACCTTTCGTGGAGGGAGCTAAACAAGGGAAATGTGTATGATGTCCGTCTCATGACGCGTTTTCGTGTGCTACCTCCCTCATATTTTGGCTTGTGCTGGTTTTCACAGACTGAGGACTGGCAAAGCGAAAAGTGCGACGTGCCTTTAGGGGAGGCTCTCCCGGTCAACTACATTCAGGCAAAATTGGAGCACGCTTGCTCCTGGTTAGATCGTTCTTTCCAAGGTACTTTCCACCAAAGCAATACGTGCCTGACTAATTCATGTAGCGTCGTCTGCCTGGAAGGGTGCACTTCGCGATCGACTAGTGCTTCGCAAGGTCCATACTTTGACATTTACCACCTGGTCATTCTTCACTGACGTTGTATTAGACACTTATTCAACTCTTTTTTGCCCAATCATCGAAGGAATATCATCGTATCCGTCCGCTCATCAATACTGCGCGTGAACTAGTACAAAAAATACGTGAAGCGCCGCCTCCCGATCCTGCGCTTGATTCGCCCGCGCGGCGCGCCTTCGACCCTGAATTTGCCCGGGTCCTTATCTCTTTTATACCACTCCATGCCATCCCACTACCCAATCAGGACATCGTGTGGAAGAAACTGACAGGGCTATTGGACTCCCTAGATCAGCTCAGTACCCTGGCAAGCATATCAAATCTCACAACTTGGAAGGTCGTTACCGTCGTTACCATTGCATCGACCAAGTATCACTTTACTTACCCTGTCTTAGATCGTGGGTCACATCCAAGTATGGTTTTCGAAACCAGATCGGCTTCTCCCTTATATCCGGTCCGCATGCCAGGTACTGAGGCCATCTGAGTGTATTCCGTTCTCCCTGAGCGGTATATTTCCAGTCCACCCTCTTTCAGGACGGGTTGGTGTTGAACAAATACACACCAAAACATGTTGTGGAGTGCTTCTTCACGGAGAGCTGCGGATTATCTTATGATTCATTTATTGACATGCTTGGCCGCCGCTGGAAAGGCCCACAAGTGTCCCCTTTAGCGCATCTCGAACGGATGATTATAGAGGTACGTGCACGATCTGACGTATCCCGTCTTGCTGCTGAATCTGTGTCCTCGATCAGCTTGAGCTTGGTTACACCAAGGCGTTATGGTACAACCCAGCACGGCGGCGTAGATATTGCATGAAATCACTTTTTGACTGGCATTCGCTTTATGCCCTATTCATAGACATCCAAAGCCACCTCGAGCCTTGGGTGCGTGCTTTCCTTGGAATCTCTGTTGATGTATTTGACGGGCTTTCCAGCAAGAACCAGATCCCTTACCTAAACTCTGCTCTACCATCTTATTTCATAGGCTGTCGGTCATCTCTGAAGTTATCTATTCTGGGGCACAACTGTCGCTATACTCTGCAGAGGAACGCGTGTTTACCTATTGTTATGCCACCCAGATCTTAGAGTTGCAGCTCTCATGTCTAGATGAAATCTTACCGGGATTGCAAGGCAAGTGATGAAGATTATCCCACCTCGTGGCATCGACAGTTTAACCCGTCCATCAGGGTCGCCGGCCTATGAAGAACACCAGTTTCAGTCCATTTTTCTGACGGCTTTACAAGCGATATCGTTGGCCGTGTTCTCGGTCTGTTCTGGCCGTTTTCTTTCTTCCTTCTGCTTGACACGGTTCGGATGCAGGTCTCTCTGAGGAAGCTCGGGGCCTCATGGCAGCGCATGCGGCTCAACCATCTCCGTCGCTACAAATGGGCATTCATAGACGAATACGACGACGTTGATCTGCCGCCCGTCGGTCACCCGAACTTTCTTAAGTTTACTGCTGCTTGTTCGGCGATCCAACAGGTGAGTTGATGTGGTCTTGGTTCATGTCGAGGTGACGAGTAATGATGCTCGGTGGCCAGGATTGTGACTACTCTCCCGCTGGGCAGATCCAACTTGCCAACGATCTTCTGAAGGAATTAGCTGACTTCACTGGCGGCTGGACAGGGCCATGGGTCCAAGAACGCAAGCAGGCATGTCTTCATCCTTCCCTTCCAGTCACGCGGTTTCCCAACGCTCACTCGATCATCAGTGCGTACAATGCTTACGTGATGTGTGTCAAAGTTTGGAGACGCTTCCCGCCTCCATGTCGGAGGCGAACGAGTGGGACGTGTCCATCTTGATTTGGGATCAAGATATTCATCCCTGGTTTCCATTCATTCCGTCCGGTATACGCAAGTGATCGCGCGCTTGTACTAAGGAGACGACTGGCCTATCGGAGGCGTTGAAGCTTTGAAGAAGCGACGCAGATGCGAGGACTAGGAACCAATCGCCGTTCGGTATCGCGATGCAGATCAGAGATCTATAGGATATCGGACTCGATGTTTGCTAGGGCGGTTTATCGCGTGTATTATGTGAACATCTGAACAACTTGGAATCTGATAACAGGTCACGTTAACGAGAACAAGCTTCACGGCAGTATCTCTTCGCCGGGGCATGCCATCAGAGTTTCCTTTTTGAAGCTGTCGTCACTCCCAGCAAATTCGGTCATGCTTCAATTCGGGTGGCGACACCCTCCGGCTGGAAACGTTACTAGTACGTTTTTTTCATTCTACTCTGCGCGCCATGGAGAGACAGTTAAATGAGTCGGACGGTGCTGATCAAGAGCCGATCAATAGGAATGCGCATTGAGCAGCCCCTCCCTCTTGACAGTCATCAAGAATCTTTTCATTCCAAGCATCCCATCGTATCTCCGGTCCAGCCTCGATTCGAGGATTACAGTCCGGGTGGAAACCCAACCTTGTCAATCATACGTTGAACGCTGAACGCTTACGTACCAACACCATCGTACCATTCATCGCCGTACTGCGACTATCCCCGAACTGTGAGCCTCGAGGTCAACCATGCTGTAATGGTGGCATTATTGCGACAGGAGTCATCATTGGTACGTTTTTCATTCGAAGGGGGAACGAGCCGTACAGGACGTTTTGGGAAGGGTGTCGTTTCAATTGCCAGTGGATTCAATTTATTGCCATACCGTTGCTGAGGCTCTCGTACGTTCAACCATGCTTGCTGATTTGCTCTCCCGAGCAAAGCATTGTCTGTTTCGCAGAGTATTCTCGTCCGTTCCACAGGAGGATGAGATTCCCTTTGCACAAATGGAGAAGACGCTCCAGCTGGAGGACTGGCTTGACCAAGGTGGGCGGTCTTGCGAAGCAGCTTTTGGCACTGAAGCCAGACTCGGTCACATTACAACAAGGTAAACGACAGGTCCGTAGTCGCCAATACTTGGTATGCTACCTCCTGCACATCTTCCTCGTCGTTCTTCACCTTGTCTTCCTTGCAATCGCTGCAAATCATCACTCGGAGCGTCGTATCGTTATACGATCTGCCGGCGAACAATTCTCAGTCAGATTGAGCGGCGGACTGCAAACATTTTACACCGTAGGTCACAGAATACATGAAGCTGGGGGATTGCGTTCTCACGAACGAACTACTAGCTTTACACAACTTTGCTGGTCTTCGTCACGCAGCGTTCAATGTTATCAACCGTTTTTTGTGGTCCAACGAAACTGACGCGGATTCACGATATATGCGGTGCCTGGTGTGGACTTGGTGCCGCATTGAACGCTCTCTGGCAGCAAACCAAGGTTAATTCGTCGGCGTTCTCGATTGCTTTGGTGATGGCATACTTTCTCTGTGTCGCGGTACTTCACGTGGCATCGTCCACCATAATGGAGTTTCAGCCATTCAACGCAACCGTGACTAGCGTGGTCTCAGCTGTAGCAACCTGGCCTGATCCAATCGACAAATTCACTTTGTTGGACCGGTACGATGGGGTGGTTTCCCTGTCCCCATACATACAAGATTTGTACGGTAACACAACGCAAGGGTTGGTCGACAATACTCTATACGATGACCCACTTCCCGCTTTCCTCAATGCTACAGTCAACGCCACTGCGTTGGATGCACACTGCGGTCTACTCACAAATCTCTCGATCGGTGTTGTGGGCGACGACGTGTGGAATATCTCTGTATCGATGCCGGGCCTGGACCCTTTAGCATCTTTCCTCAATATCCGCAATGTAGGTGCCTTGTCGAGGTGTCGAATACCCGAAGACTAATGCCTGACGATAGTGCGTAACGAAATTTGGCATGCCATCCCAAACAGTGTCAGATTCTTATCCGTTGCATTGCGATCTACTAACACGGTTTTCCAGCCTGCACGGCCTTTTATCACTTATCTCGTCTCAGGCTCAGCCCGACACGGGCGAGCAACCGGCAAATGCAACGTGGTCAACATTCTCGCCTGGTGGCAACAAGAACCTCACCTTTGCAGTCAGTCTCCCAGCAATCTCAAAGCATGACCATGCATTGACTGATAGGAACAGATTCTCTTTGCGATGACGAATGGGACTTCCAACCTTCCAGATTCTTCCCATTGTCAGCCTTTTATGTCAGAACCATACTGGAAAAATATGTCCACCTTTGATGCGTACGCCATGACCCCTGCTAAAAGCTTTATTGGCTAACCACGATAGTAGCTATATGATATCTGCGTTAGGGCTTGGTTTATCC
>JBBPMU010000387.1:0-25567 GCA_038090475.1 Wakefieldia striispora | reverse complement strand
AGCGCTCACAACTATCCAATGGATCAGCTGTGATCAAGAGCGTGATGACGAGGCCGAAACGTACACCTACACATACAGCAACCCACCTCAGAACATCATTTATCATGGGGTTTGGGGGAAATACGGGTAGAAAACTACTTCTATCTTCTTGCGCGGTCAAACTTGGATCAAATCCATATGTTGCTGTCGAACTCACAGAGAGCGGCAAACCTGACAAATGCCTAATGTCAGAATTAACACACACATTGCAACAGTCATGCACGCCATGAAATATAGGCTACAATAGCGAACCTAGGAAGGCCTTGTCCGAGGATATGCCGGTGAAAGAATCCGAGTTTGGCACGCACAAGAATGAACAGTGCTGACACCTAGGTCCACGGTCTGCTCTGCCACCTTAGGTGTTAGGCTCGCCTTAACTCCGGAGATAGTGTACTGACCCAAATGTATCTTATCTTAACTGATAATTGGTCATTCTGCCCCCTCATAGGAATATGTGGAGCTGTACCTCTTTCGAAAATGTAAGCACTGACGTTGTAAATGTCAATGCATGATATCCGTAACAGAAACAATAGCTTACCGTAATCGTATCCGATAGCGGTGAGGACTGCGCCTACGAAAAGGCTGTGAAATCAATTCTCGAGAGTACTGATAAGCGTACAACACGCATAAGTATTCTGTCGAATAAGTGTGAGAGGAAACTCTAGAGCAGAAGTCATGGTTTTGGTGGGTTCGAACTACGGGACAACCGAAGTTACGTAGGAGTATCAGTCGGGGAAATACTGTGCTCAGATTGAACTTGGGCCTTTTATACCACTGAAGTCGATATTAATATAGTGAAATGATGGCAGGAATCTATGGGTTTTTCTTCGAATTACCTGGGCCGTTAGTATGCACAAACGAGCGAGGCTGTCACGGTTATCATGATCTGGCACTGGTACAAGCGTCGGTGGTAGTCCTATTTCTGTACCGCCAGCTGATTCAGTAACATCCAGTAGTTCTGGAACCAATTTAGACTTGCTATTTTATGTCTGCCCGGCGTTGCTATGTAGTATATAGTGGTGGCATTGCCACACAGCCTGAGACGCGGTGCATTGTATCATAACCTTGTTGACTTAGGCCTACGACCGATTCGGAGTCGCTCAGACAGAGGTCTGCATGGGTCACTCCTGCCTGCCGAGACTCGGTCCAAGGTCTCGGTCGTCTTTTCGCCGATAAGTTCCCGGTCACCAGTCTTCAAGTTGACCGGTAATTAAGGACGACGATGGTCATATCAGATCCGACACACGAGGCGTAAGCTGTTGGAACAGTAAGGAATGGCTGGGCCCTGGCACAAACAAAACTCGTCGAGACACCGTGGGGATCACTGGCCCTGGGCAGTCAAACTCCGCTCTTCCGTGGTGTACAGAGCAGCGGATGACAAGCGGGCGTACCATCTGGTACACCGCTAGAGATTAATGGTCTGAGCAAACATCTGCACACAAAAACTGAACATGAGTGGGTCGTTAAACAAATGGTACACCTATCGAAACAGCAGTTGCGATCGAAAACAGGGTATTCTTCCAGACTACATTGTTATTTCTCACCAATTCTCTAGCATGACCTGCGCACACTCCTGCAACGGAATAGTCAGAATTCAAGTTTCCTAGAGTCCGTTCGAAACTAACCTTTAGTCTCGCAAAGCTGTGCACGATGGCCACGTTGAGGATCGTTCTCAACTTCCTCTTCATCTCTGCTTTCCCAAGGACTAGCTGGTACGAGCCCGAACATTGGCAGTATCGCGAGATGTTATCGGACCGGACTTGTTTGCATTTGGAGCAGCGCATATCCTGTTGGGCGAACGACTTCTCGATCAGGCCAACCATCCGGACCAGCTCCATCTCTATCGCAGTCCGATCGAATTCGCCGTCACATCTCCGACACACCCACTTGGGTGGTCCGATAGCTACACCGCTCGGCATGAGGTCGGGATCACGGCAAAGGTCAAAGTCACGAAGCGCATCGCACATTTTGCATGCGACGTTGGGTAGCTTAAGCGTTTCGCAAGGATTTCGGAAAACGGCTTCGTTGGCAAACTCCCGGATCCCGGCCAGTTCCAGTAGGTTCCGCTTCAAAAGACCAATTTCTACCTGATAGTCTGCCGCGAGGGCAAGTGCGGCACAAGTAAACTTGACGAACTCGAGAACAGGATTAGTGAGTGTGAGGTAAGACCCTGGGAGTACTGGGAACGCGAACTGGGGGTGGAGCTTCTCATCCTGCATCGAGTCTCTGTGCCTCGTCTGAACAGCGCCAACAAGTCGTAGGAGTTTACGAGTGAGCTTCCTGGAAATGAAGTCGCGAGTCGCATCCAGCTCCCTCGCTTTTCCAGCGTCGCGCTGTGTGACATCGGGCGCAGCGTTCCCCATGACTCGAAGAGGGGCGCGTGAACTCGCGTTCGCCTTTTGTCGGACCTTGTAGAACTCGACAACGAAGTACTGGATAGCAAGGCTAAAGTCGTCCTGGATGGCTGGGGGCAGGAAGGTTTCAATGTTCCATCGCATCTCGATAGTAACCTCTTCTGGGGGTTCGAGGGCTAGGGGATCCTCGCAAAGGACGCCTGCGAAATTGGCCGAATCCATGAACAATAGGTAGTCATAGAAGCGCTCGGTTTTCAGATAGACATGTTGAAACAGTTCGTGAGATGTAACCGCGGTGGCGATGTACGTCGCATAGGCGTGGGCCGTTCCAGGTGGCTTTGAGGTAGCAAGCAAGACTCGACTCAAGTCGGCGTAAATAACATGAGAACCGAGTCGTTTGAATTCGGCAAGCATCTGAATGAACGTTTTCCGCATGAGTCCGTGTATGAAACGATGGAGACTCGAGTCGTAAAGACGAGATCCACTAGTGCTGATCCATCGCCAGAAGTGGTCGACGGCCAACGTGGCGGGACTATCGAAGTTGCCCTGGATTTTGTCAAGAAGCCAGGCCTTGACCATCGACTTCATGATACCAAACGTCAAGGTAGAGACGTTCGATTCCCCTAGGGTAAGGTCGCGTGAAGCTTCTCCCCGGTTGTATGTGTTCAGCGTATGCGATGTTGAGTCAAAGGCTGTCGTCCCGCCGCTCCCCTCGAGTTCGTTCACAACGACGGAATGTAGGACCGAGTTAAGAGCCAAGTTGCGAACCGTGATTTCCAGGCATACGTTGGAGTAACATCCAGGCGTGATGAATTCCGTGTTCTGCAGTTCCTCGGTTGGCCGGTTATCTGCTTCCCTGCCACCAAGATCTGGACGTTCAGTGGGTGACCACCAGAGGACAATATCCTGCTGTACGAGCCGACGAGCGAAGCTGATGTCAGACAGAATGAGAGGTTGGTCGCCGTCGATATGCCCAACAGGAATGTCGTAGTAGTCCGCAAGAGCCATCAAACGATCGAGCCAGGTGCCCCCCATGACATAACAGTGCAGCATCTTTTGAGCGACATGTGTTTGCCAAGGAAAGACATCAAGAGAATGGTAAGCTTTGGCTTTGGGCATCGGCAAGACGGGGAATCTTGTAAGCTTTGGAACGTGAGTGTCGAAGTAAACTTGTTCTTTAGGCGAGGAGATCAGGACCGTGTACGATAAATTCTCCAAGAGTCCGAGTTCTCGGGAAATTGCCTTGAGCGCAGAGACGTCTTTGCTGTGGTAAGTCGTGGAGAACTCACAAGAAGAGGGATATTGGATGGAAACAGGATCTCCATGCCGATCTTGTCGCTTTTTCAAAAGGTCTGTGTAAACTTCCTGCAAACGGGGTATGCCTTGACGGCGCGTTGCTGGGTCTACTAGATGTAGTTTGACGGAACCGCTAGGAAGGAACAGCGCAAACACGTGTATGGGAGCACTTTGCGTGCAAGCGTGATAGAGGAACAGATATTTGCTACCACGTCCACCGTCTAGGTACGTCTTGCGAGAAAGAGAAGGGTTGGCGCGATCGAGTTGGCTGAGATCAACTCCGGTGGTCTGGGCTTTGTTGAGGGTCAATCCTAATTCATCGACAGTGCATGTTTTACCCAGCTTGAGTAGGGCACGCATCTCTAGTGGAACCTGAATGACATCAGATATGCTCCCGGATCGTTGGTGTAGCATGCGACTCTTACCTGCCGCTCGAACACCCCGTCGACATTCGGATCGTTTGTCAAATCCGTGAAGTGTTCCTGAATGTCCTCGTAAACGTCTTCCTTGACGACCACTTTGTACAGGTTGATACAAGGAATATCCCTTGGCAGGTGTCGTGTCACTTTTTCCGCCTGGTAGTAATCCGTCCGGAACAAGTCGTTTCTGGGTGGGTTCTTAAAATGGAGATAAAATTGTCTCGGAATTCGAAGGGGGACGGGGGTAAGTTCTCCGTCGATGGAGACCCACATCGTAAAGCGTCCAGAAATCTTGCTTGGTCGGATTTGGACAATGTCCCATCGTTGCATAGTTCGTATCCGGGCACCTCTAAACAAGGAAGGGACGACTGCCGACGTCTCTCCACCCCAGCGTGCTTCACGCCTCTTTCGCCAATGAGGTTTGATCGCCTTCAACCAACCCGAGTAATCCGAACGGGGGTCTAGGAGAGGAGCGGTATCCGCATTATCTTCTTCAACTTCAGGACTTGGCTTTCGCATAGCCTTGCGGTTCACGACAGCGATACGTCCCTTATCGGGAAGTTTCTGCGTCCCAAAGTCCTCTATATCACTTCCTTCGTCCACTTGTACCTTCCGTGGAGCGACAGAGAAGAAGTCCGTCACCTTGTTCTGCTTGAACTTGTCTACAGCCCCAGCAACTCTTCGATGCAACCAATCGGGATGTCTGATCCTCGGCACAGGATTCGAGACGCCCTGCATAGCCGCGGGAATAGTGATCAGCTTCTGAATCACGGAACCTAACCGCTCGATATAGTATTCCCAGTCCAAAATCGAACGAAGGTCGAAATTACAGAGGCCGGGATCCTTGAGCCATTTTCGGAGGTAGGTCCGCTTAACGGATTCTTCTGCAAAAAAAATGGCGACTGGAACAGCTCGTTCGGTGACAGGAGCACCTGCGGGTTTGGCAGAAATAACGAACTTGCAAGCGAGCCCTTTGTCTTTGACCATCTGGTCGCCCAAGAACTCGGCAAGCCTCTTCGCGGTACTAATCGACGTGGACTTTTGTCCAGCGTACTCGGCGAGCGTCTTCGACATACTTCTGTTCTCGGCAATGAGCTCAACAAGCTCCTCATCCGAAAGTGTCTCTGCACGAGAGAAGAGGATATCGAGCCACTGGTTGGCGACGTTTGCAACAGCGCCGTAGCATTCTTCAGTCGTAGTACCGAGTAAGAATTTCTCGAAGATTTGGGATTGGAAGATCTTGATGAGCTGGAGCTCGCCACGTCGCTTAACTTCGAAACCTTTGAGTTCCGCAAGGGAACCATCATCATTGAATACCGCGTAACGTTTCTTGAGTAATTTGTCCTCTTCCTTTGACGACGGGAGAATCATAGCCCGGTATGGGCCGTCGAGTTCAAAGAAGATAGAGTTTTCGCAGTGAATGTCGTATTCCCCGGTCTCTGGGTTGAGATTGTGGTATTGATCATTCGTGAACCGGGCGTGGACGAGGTGGTTGAGCATTGTGCACGGATACGACATGGAGATACTCTTGCCGTTGGTCAACTTGAACTTGAAGTTCTCCGGGAAAACGCCTGGCAGCATACACCAGATTCCATCCGTGTCCAGTTCGAGGGGACGCCCGATCTGCTCCACTAACGCACGAGCCATCTGGATGATCGTCGCGCCCGTGAGACACGTAATCCCAGCCATCTCCATCGAATGCCAGCGTGCACCTTTGCGCATCACATACCCATAGAACGAGTTCAGGATACATTTGTGAGCGAGTTGCAACGAGTCGTAGAGTACGATCATCTTCTTCGCCTCGTCCACTTCCGCTAGCGAACGGCTCTCACTGAGATACGTGTCAAGATTCTTCTTCCAGGTTTTGAGGAGCCCCTTGTACTCGTACCGCCGATCACGGAAACGGCGCACGGTATCGACGTAGAAAGGGTTTTCTCTTTGACATACGATAGACTCGCGTGTCTCGACCCTCGTATCCTTCATCTTTTTGTATACTTTGCGAGAATAGTCGCCGAGTCGCTTGTGCAAGAGTGCCGTCTGTTCCGCGTCTGTCAAATCGACGAACTTTCGCTGTGGTCCTCCAGGTTTCTTCGGAGGAAATGTTTCTTGGTTCAGCGCGTGCCGAATCATATTGTACTCGTCTCTGTGCGCGGGGAAGAATTCGCCTCTCCACGCCCATTCAAGCCTGCGATCGCACTTCTTCTCCGGTCGGTTGTAGTCGCACACCGCACATACCGACTCATCGACGATGGAGTCTGGCTGCAGTCGGTTCGACAACATGATATTGGGGTACATCGCAGCAACGTCAAGGTGGTATATCAATGGATTGTCCGTCCGCTTTGGATTATCCCGCATGAGCTCGAGAGCAGACTGGATTTTCGACTTGACCTCATCGTAGTTGGTAACGTTTTCCAGCGACTCGTTCGATTCATCGGCAATAAAAAATGTCAAGGCGGCATCCAACTCTTCGATCAGCTGCGTACTTGGTCGGCGTTCACAATTAACACTACGCTTGGAATACGACAAACCTGATCAACAGCTTTAGGGACAATCTTGAAATCCGACGAGATGTCACTGCGGAAAACGCCAGCTTCTAAGGCCTCCACGTGGCCTCCGACGTATGTCTCCGAGGCGAGCAAGTGACCTTCGAACATGTTCAGGTGTGCATCTTCGTGTCGGTTGGGCATGATAATACGACCTCGGTATGCCTCCACCTGGGTCCAGGCGTGAGCGACGTCCAAGAGTAGCCACTGAGTCACGCACCATCAACAATGTTTCGCAAAGCGTTCCGCTTCCCTTTCGCAGGACCTCATCAGGACACAAGGGGATGATGTTGCACAGCGAAAAGATGAACGGGTGGACATATTTCATGTATAGATAATAAGTCGCTACAGCATCGGAAACGGAGTACTGGGCAAGGACTTGCGGCTGTTCCATCGCATAACTGGCGACTGAGCGTCAGCGGGATGTCATATGGAATCCAGTTCACGTACGGCGTCATCAATTCCGGGTCCAACTCGATGGGGTTATACCCCAGCTTTGCGGTGGTGACCGCCTTCAAGCCTTGACTGCCTTGCGGTAGGTACGAATCGCGCTTGACCCATCGGAAACAATCCATATGAACACAACCGCGGCTCTTGAACTCGTCCTCGGAATCCTTTGCGAAACCCGTCTCGAGGAACATGTCGATACCATTCGCCTTGGCTCTCGCGCAGAGAAACGGGAAATCGAAAAAGTCGCCGTTAAACGTTGCCATGACCGTAGGCTTCATCTCCTGGATATGTTCGAAGAATCTCGTGACCGTCGCAGCCTGACCAAGGCAATACCATGAATAAGTGCAATCCGTGATCAACAAACAATGCACCTCATCCTTCTCGTTGTACACGATAAATGGCCCTTCGTACCCTTCCTTGGGGGTGTACTCAAAGTCCTCGATGTCCTCGCTCACGATCTCACGATTCGTGATGAGATACCCCTGGCCATCGATCATGTACGAAATCATCATCACTTGGTCGATCGCCTGGTCGGGAAACTTGAGTGGCGCCTTTGTAGTCTCGATATCGAACGCCATGACCACTGGGTCCGCACGCTTGACGCGCTCCGTGAGGTGCGCAAAGCTCGGCTTCCCGGTATCAAATGTCACAGCATACCACAAACCGACACGCAGCTCGTTGTCGATGGCCACTCGCAGGTAGTAAGGCACATCGAACTCCCGAATGTCGACGATGCACTCGCGAGGATCCCTGTCCCTGTAACCGCCGCCGTTGATGCTTCCCCCAATCTCGGCCCATTCGCCCTCGAGTTCCATGTTTGTGCTCGGTCCAGCGGTGGCATTGACAACTTCCGCATAGGCATCGACGGCACCCCGTTTGGCACCATTTTGAAGCGCGAGCGGAGCGATGTCGCGTCTGACCGTAAGAAGATCTGACACGTTCCTGAACAATAGCTGAAGGTAAAGCCTCTGATGTCCCATCAAGTGATTCGGCAACTTGAGATCCTCCTTGCGCTCGCGGACGATCTTGTAAATAACGCCTTCGTACCGCTTCATGAGCCACTCCTCGACGCTCGCCTCCGAGCCACTCTAGCACCACGACACACCCATCAGCACACTCGAGAAAAAAGCACGTCAAACACGCTCACCTTGCACGCGATCCAAAAGTATGGCTCGTACTGCATCGTGCATTTGAACGACCCACCGTCGTCCTGTATAAAATAAAAATCCACGGCAGCCTTTCCACCAGGATACTCTGCGTCTTTGACGAGCGTCGGGTGCATATTGATGAGCCAACCCTCCCGCCGTCCACCTTCTTGCAACCGCGCGAACCCGAGTTTCTCGTCGGTCTCGTCGCTTAATCGGACTTGCTCGAATCGTTCAAAGAGCTGTGTACCGTCGTCGTCGCGTTGTGGAGCTGGACCTTCGCCAGGTGCGCTGCCGTTGGATGCGCCGCCCCGTCCACCTCTTCCCCTGCCACGTCCCCGGTTGACGTAAGTGTTTCCTCGATATCCTCCACGTCCCCCACGTCCTCCACGTCCACGACCATTTGATGTCAATCCGAAAGTGCCCCCGCGTGCCATCTTGGAGCGCAAGGAAGTGAAGGTTAGACAAGTTGGGAATCGCGTACTAACAGTGTGATTGCACGTGATGTGACACACGCGACCCGTCACGTCCTTGCTCACTGATCGATACATCATCTTCGAACTTCAACTTGAAGGCATCACTAACGGTGGGTATAAGGAGAAAAGGAACAGGGGTATCATAAATCGCGTGGCACGCAAATCGCGACCCCGAAATGCTATTTCACAGGACAAGCCGACCGAAATGAGCATCCGTAACCAGTACTAAATAAGCCCGTGAAAAGGGAAAGAGACCGGTGCAATGTGGGGATAGAGCGCGTGAGGGACGGTGATCGTTCGATTAGCGATTTAGCAATGTCATTAGAGATAGAGCGACAAGAAATCCAGCGATAGAGGAAGCTGAGACCCAGGACAGAATGCACGGCAACGCTAATGTCCACGATGCTCGAAAACACGAATCGCAGATAATCATGTGTCCATAAACCAGATAAACCAATAGTGTATGCATACCTCACTCCTCTTCGCCTTCGTCCTCCTCTTGGATCGCATGCTTGAAAGCAGGCCCACGCGACCCTGGCAACTGCCACCGTCCGCCTCTCGCTTCTGGGGCTTCAAACACCACCTCACCCTGCCCAGGAGCGGGAGAGGACCTCCCAGCCGGGGAATGTCCTCCTCTCTGTCTTCCTGCGACGCTGGTACCAGCGCTGGTGCGAGGCTTCCCTGTTCGTGAGTGCCCATTGTGACTTCTCGGGGGCGGTGGCATCACCAACGGGATCGGGGACTCTAAAGCCAGATACGGTGAACTCACGCTAGGACTCGTCGTCGCACTTCCAGCCATTTGCCCCAGTCCTCCAGCAAACTCAGGAACATCTTCATCCTCGTCTACCCAGTCGCTCTCGTCTCCCATGTTCAAGCTTGGCCGTCCTCCACTGAAGACATCCCTAATATCTGCTGCAGGGGAAATGACGAGAACTTCGACGGGAAGATGAGTGCTCCGGCTCTGCCAGCCAGGAGGTTCGTGTCCCCAGCTCTTCTTCCACGACGTACGTCCTAATAAAGCAGAGGTGTGTGGGCTTGTAAATGGTGTGAGACGTTTCTGAGCGATAAACGTGCCTGCACCACGTCGAGGAGTACTATCATCCAAGGATTTCCTAGATGAATACCCCTTGAAAGGGGAGCTTGTCCGCGTCACTTCACCATCCGAAGGTTCGTAGAATGAGGTCGGTCGCGAGGAGGCGAGGGAATGCACTGAAGAAGCAGCCGAATTTGATCTACGATGTACAGCGCGGGGGGCCCCGGAGGTACTCTGAATATGCCGTATAACGCGCGTAGAGGACGAAGAACCTGCCCTGCGGTGATGATATGGGGATGAAGTGCGGTAGTATGCCGACCCATTCGATCCCGTAGACGGGGATTTGTGATGCCGTGGAACACCACTAAGGGAGAAACTTTGTACAGAGGACGGTCGCGAGGAGTAGTCACCTCTCTCGGAGTTGGGTGTCTCTGCACCGAAGGACTGGACGGAAGGGATCTGGTCGAGCGTATGAGACTGCTCGATCACAAAAGCAGAGTTGCCAGACGATCTGCGGGAATTGACACTACTAGAGCGCCGAGATGATGTCGACTGACGCTTAAAACGCCGGCCCCGCCCACCCCCACTCGTGTGCCGCTTGACCGTGTTCTTACTTGCAGGAGAAATCGAGGAAGGTGGCGGGACAACCATGGAACGAGAATACTGCAACCCACGGGTACTACCCTGCGATAGAGGTTGCACGCTCTCTTTGCGTTTACCCTTCCTATCCTCCTGGAACCAGAGACGGAACGCGGAGAGCAGGCTCGCACGGTTCCTGTTTGGAGCGACAACTCTTCCTCCGGTCTCGACGTATTTCGGAAGAGAATGTAGCGTATCGCCTGGTGAATTTGCAGGAGTTGGTGGATATCCACCGGGAGGCGACGTCCGCTCACCCGCCATCACCCATGGTGACCCAGGTATAGCAGGCACATCGGATGGGGGCGAGGAACGTGCGGAGACAGCATCCTTCGCCTTGACGGGTGGTGACTTGGTCAATTTAGAAGAGCCGCTACCATGCGAACTACGGGGATCATCGCTAGCTTGCATCTTGTCATTCTCTCGTGGCTTTTCCTTCTCACGATGACCTTCGCGTTGGTCTTTGACGGCTTCCGCCGACTTCTTGCGCACGAGGCCGGCTGCTTCGAGGGCCGTTGTCGCTCGCTGCATGATGCTCACACTTCCTGAGCGAGCTTTGCTATCCCTCTTTAGCTTCGATAAATCTTTATCCTTGCTCTCTAACCCTTTATAACTCCCATAGCTTCCGCTCGGGGTGGATTGATTCGAACGCACGGAGGACTCGTTCGTGGTGGGTGAAGGCGACAGAAACGGGGATTTCGCGCGAGGTGGGGTGGCCGGACGAGCAGTCGAGGAACCCGTTGGAGTGGGAGGTACAAGAGCAAATTCTGGAGGGACAGGGGCGGGAGAAGGATCTTCCGTTTGGACTGCGATGCCACGTTTGTGTCTCTTTCGGGAACCGGAAGGTCGCTCGCCATCCTTGTCTTTGTCTTTCTGCCGTTTCAGACCTTCTACGACCTGTTCGGTAGTAAGGTCTGGAGAAGTAGTTCGAACTTCGTCGAGAATTCGTTTCTCATGTTTACGTATTAACATCCACCAGAGCGCTCCCGCAGAGTCACACGCATCAGAGATGACGGAGTGCACGATTTGAGCAGTGTCAAATCCCATTGCACTCAGAGAGTTCAACAACTCGCGCTCAGCAGGCATCGAAAAGATTATCGGCGCAGGTGTGCTGAGAAGACACGCAAAGTCTTGCGGAGGGAGAGATGGCGCAAGGGATTTGTCACGTGGTGGTGAACCGGTTCCGTCAGACAGTGTCGATGACACGGAACGGCGTTTCGTGCGAGCAGGGGTGCGAGTCGGATGTGGTGGAGCCCGAGTGGGGTTGGAGGAGGTGGCAGAGGGTGGCATCTCTTCCGAACTATCTTTGGTCCTCTCATCGACCACACCCTGAGGCTGCCGCATCTTTGTGTCTTTAGTCCCTCGGTCACTCTTGGTGATCGTACTTTGACTTGGATTGGAATGGATCCGGACGTGAACAGGTTTGGAGGAGTCTTGAAAGGGATCAGAGGCATTGACATCGGAGGTTATAGGCGTGGAAAGTAAAAGCTCGGAGGAGGCGGAAAGAAAAGTCATCTCCGACGTAGCAGAAGTCGCCGAAGATGCGGCCTGTTCTGTATCGTGCGTTCCTGCCTCATTTGCGGTTGGGTTGACACTCAAGGGGAAGGCAACGCGAGCAGGGGATGGCGACGGAGGAGTGTCGTTGTGGGATTCCACAAGGGCAGCGGAAGTAGAAGTACGTAAGGTGAACCATGGAGATGCTAGAATTTGAGAGATTGTCAAACGTTTCGACGGATCAGTCCGTAAAATATTCCGCAACAAGTCGCGGGCGTCTACAGGAGACAGTCAATGCCAATGGTTTGAGAAAGTAGCGGAAAGACCAAACCTTTAGACAACCATTCGGGATCATCGAAATCCCCTTTGATAACTTTTTCCTTCATGACAGCTTCGTCATCGTCGTCGAACGGTAAAGTACCAGTCAAAAGGCAATAAAGAATCACTCCCATGGACCAAATATCCACCTCTATGGAGCATATTGAACGATCGTACAGCAGGCTGGACGACCACCACTTACCTGGACCAAGGTATCTCTTACCTTGCAATACCTCCGGAGCGGCATATCCGGTGGTACCACAAAAAGTCTCCATAAATACACTCTTCTCGTATTCACGTGTGAATCCGAAATCGCCAAGCTTGACGCGACATCGTTCATCCAACAACACGTTCTCCAACTTGAGATCACGATGGACGATGCCTTTGTCGTGGAGATATGCAACGGCAAGACACAGCTGGCCAAAAAGGATTCTCGTTTCGTCCTCGGACAAGCGGCCCTTTTCAGCGAGGTAATCAAAGAGCTCTCCTCCAGAACAAAGCTCGGTTACGATCCATATGTGTGATTCGGTAGCAATGACTTCGTACATTTGAGTAACGTGCGGGTGGTGAAGCTTGCGATGGTGATGTATTTCACGGGTGAGCGAGGCAGACATTGCTTTTGGAATCTGTTTGATAGCGACACGAGTGGAAGTGAGACGGTGTGTGCCCATCCGTACTTTTCCGTAGGCTCCTGGTGAGGGATCTTATCAGGCGGGAGTGAGTCTGTCGTAGGGTTAAGAAGACTTGCCTTCTCCGATGACTTTTCCAAGGGTGTAATTACCTATTACTCTAATCTTTTGAGAGGCGAGCTCCTTCCCCAGTTCGTTATAAGCATTAGCAAGCTGAGCTTTGTGGTTCTGAGACACAGAAGCGGATGGTTTGTGACCGTGGGTAGACATTCTGACATGTAAAACGGAGAGTAAGGTAGCGATAAATGAAAGGCGCGGGCAAGATAGCCACAAAATAGGAACAGGGATTCAAGAAAGCGAGAAGTCGAGTGTAGTTGGTAAAAGTGCGGAGAACTTGTCAACCCAACGGTTTCAGGTCAAGAACAAACTTTGCGATGCACGTGGGAATGAGGCACGAATACGATCATTCGCTAGGACAACAGATACTAGTGCTAGGGACTAGCTAAGATCACAACTACGTATCAACTGTCCAGGTTCATCTAGCGTTTTGTCTGATGAACCTCAGTAATAGACACAGGAAACCAAAAGAAATTAAGACGACACGTCATAGATACATAGGACGGCCCGTCGACTATTTGCCGTGTGTTGCTTTCACAATACTGACAACGATGATGACAATGATAATAGCCACTGCGAGGCCTATAATGATACGCATCTAGAAACCGAGTCAGCACCCCTGCCTTACACAACAAGACGAGCCCACCTTCATATCCTTCCACCTGACACCGACACACATGAGAGGGAATTCACAAGAAGAAACAACGATAAGTGCTTACCACATGTTCTGAAAAACAGTCAGCCTTCGGTTATGTGTGAAAAGTGGAAACCCACCTTGCGCACTCTGTTTGCCCCACGACGGAAACCTTGAGCCGAAACGGCCAGGTTGTCTGTCGAAAAGTTCATATGATTCGAGTCGCAATGACGAAGGGGCTAACCAGTTTTGTCTTGCAACGAATCCAGCCGTTCCCCTCTCTCGGCAACCTTTGTGATATTCTCCCTCATGATTCCGACAGTGTCATCAATTTGCTGTTGAATGGCGGCAGTTTTGGGATTGCCCTGAGACCCCGAGGGATTTGACGACGAGCCATTGCGAGGGAGGTAGGGGTCATAAGGTTCAGACCTAGGGTTTTGGGGGTGGGGAGCAGAGATCAGACAGAATACCGCCAGGGACGTTCTGAGACACGAACATGACGACTCTGAGTGCAAATAGGAAAGTAAGTCAAATATCAGACGAATTAGCCTATTTTTTTGCTCACCGTACGAAGCGAGATGAAAGGTGGCCAAGTAGTGTTGGTGGTTGACTGCGCGGACTTTGGCGAGGCAGTGAGCGCAGGTAACCACGTCACACCGCGGTCGTGTGACGTGTCACAACCTGGAGTCACTCAACCACAGCCATGATTCATAGTAATTGGGTAACTTGTGTCCGGGCTTTCAGGATTTGTTTGGCTTGACGCTCTGAAAGGTGGTATAGACGATGGTCTCCTCAAATCTTCGGCATATGAGGTGGTTTCCACGATACTCTATGGTTCGAGGGATACCTGTGGATTGCTTGGACCGGAGGTGGCCCTGGGCTTGCGCATGCGTGTCTCTCCACCCTGTCTGACGCTCCAGACGCTTGACTTTGCCATCTACTTACGGTTCCTTGAGTAGGGCCACAAATCCCTTGACGTATCTTTCATTGCACGTTACTACTGTGGGTGCAAGCGAACGAATGTCCCTTTTCTCGTTCTGCTCGACGAACATAAGTTCATGCATCGCCCATGGATACCGAACTCCACTACCAAGTATTCCCGCATGTTGTAGGTGAACCGCAAGGCTACTACTTTCAAGTTCAACCGCCCTTTTCATTCGGGGTCTAACTCCCCGCCGAGTCCCCGGTGGCGTATTCCGCCAAGTAGCCCAATAGAATATGAAAAGTACGTCCGGTCAACTAGATAGGGACCTTTAATTTCCAAGTTCTACCTCTCCTTTGCAGGGTTGAAGTGCGGCAAGGAGACTTACCCCTGAGTTGTTATGGCGAATTGAATAGTGAGACCTATTCATCAATGCTGACCAAATCAGCCTTGAACTCTCGTTTTACGCAAAAGAACAAGATAGCCAAGGACTGGTACGTCTTATATATTATAAGCCCGATTGCGCGGACATTGATCATGAGAAGGGCATCAGTAATGTTTATTCTAAATTACCCTTCTTCGAAGATGCAAGAGGACCCTCCTTTCGGAAGACCGTTTCAATAGGTTCTGCTCTCAGACTTGTCTTTGGGGTGCTCGTGCAGCGTGCACCAAGTAGATTTTCCGGTTCGGTTGTGATGAGTAACCCGTAACTTACGTGCATGTTCATTCATCTCATGCTTTATCCCCCAGTAAATTCGGGATGCAGATCCACGAATGTGATAGTATCGTACTAATGTTTATGGTTGCTTCAAGCCTTCCTAGTTTTAGAAATAGCCCCCCAAAAAACAAAGTTGCGCTTAGGTCGAGTGCTTGCCTCTACTAGATGAGCCGTGAAAGCCCAGCGTTGGCAGGAACCAGAGTGTTGAGTTTCCTGTGAATTCATGTGCTGATACTTTTTTTTTGGACGATTTCATCACGTAATTCTGTAGGTTTCTTTCACCATTCGGGGTGGTGCATGCCAGGTACTTCAGGTTGTATTCACTCCATGGTCTCGATGTATGTCGGGCGTATACGTGATGCGCAAGGTACGTCTCTTGACTCCTCTTGGGTTTCCAACATCAGGACACTCCATAGAAAAATGGTTCTCGATCGGGACCCTTCAGGTCCCGTAAGGCGTATCGTCCTGCTCGCCGACTTCCCTCGCCCCAGGCCAGAGACTTTCTGAAGGGAGACTTGGTTTGATATAAACCGGATCCGTTGTATTCTCAGTTTCGCACGGACCATTAACGTCTGCCGACTCATTTTTCATCGGAATCAACTTGGAGAGCACCCTGTATGGTGAGTCTCTCCACCTTCATGAAATGGGGCAAGTTCACGGTGCGTGTAGGCATCGAGCTCGCACTCTACTTTAAGACCATGGGGTCCTTGTTGACCACCAAAAGGGGGGATAGGAGGTCCAATGTGTTCTACGAGGTTTTCAGCAGTATAATGTTATTCTTAGTCACGATCTGGATATCCACTAGAACGTTTTTTGCGGAGAAAATGTGGATATCAGACTCCCACTATCCGGGTGGCCCTGACCAGTACTGGAAGGATAAAAGCTCCGTCTTGTATATAGCAGCGCCAGCCATCTTACTGCAGCTCATGACAGACGTTCTTATGGTAGGACATGCACACCGTTGTCAGAATATGCGCTCACTTGTTTTTGATTTTAGATCTACCGGTGTCGGACTGTATGGAATAATTATCGTCGAACAGTCATTCCTATCATTTTGTGGCTGGCTTGCCTCGGTAAGCAATTCCCCCGTGCTCTTTCCCATGCCCTCTGCTACACATCCACTCAGCCCTTGGAATCCTAGTTGTCTGGACCACCAGTTCTCCTGGGGAAAACTTCTTCGCTGGCCTTGCTGCTCAGCTGGGCTTCGCCTACTATACTGCTGCGGTTGTCCTGAATACCACCTTAACGTGCACGATCTGTTGCTCCATGTTGCGGCACGGCAAAGAGGTCCAAAGATGTCTCGATCGTGAATATGCGACCCTATATTTCTCCGCCGTCACACTCATCGTGGAGTCTGTCTTGCCCTACACGGTCTCTGGCATCGCTTTCTTGGTGACGTTGGGAATGGGCAGTTCAACGCCAATCACGTTCTTGTCCCTGTATATCATGATGATGGTACGAGGCCTGTTCCTGCTCTCTGCCAGCAGCCCAGCTAATTGTGGACATACTGCGATCTTAGTGCATGTCGCCACAGATATTAATTTTCCGTGTGATCTTGGGCAGAGCATGGGTCGAGAACACGTTCAGGAAACCGGGATCAACGATACGACCTTTCGACACCTGCGGGGCAAGAGTTCACGTGCAGACATCGTCTAACGTGTAAATCTCTGATGGCAAAGTGTAAATCTGATCTGGTGCAAGATACGAGGTGATGGTATGTCTGCGGTAGTCGATGACCCGATGGCTGACTGCTTGGATGTTAGTTGATCTGTATCCGTAGGTAAGAATCATGGTATTGATCGTAAATGATGATTCGTAACTTCACTGCTGAAACATCCTTCGGTGCGAGTGTCAGAACGACGAGCCAAACATTATTGAACGTGTGAAGTCTCCACCATGGCGATTCAGTGAAAGTCCCGGTGCCACTGACAGAAATCTTGCTTGTGGCTTTGTTGCATCGGCCTGAGTGGCACGAATAGGGTCACATATGTTTTCTCGGAAATTGACCAAGAATCTAGCCTGAGGCCATTGACTTGTTAGCCATACTACACTAACCTGGGCCCTGTGTGCAAAGAACTACATAGCAGCGGCTGTGTCAGGGGTTGGATTACATAGGAAACTCCAGTGTTCGCGTGAATCTATCCTTTTTGTCTGTGCATCCTATCTTCGTTCCTGACAATTTCCCAGGCCGCGTAATCCCTGGGGCGACGGCTAGGCTGATCATGTAGTATTTTTTTCGCAAGGACAGCGCTGATGCCTCAAGTTTCGTGCGCACTAAGAGTCAAGGGAGGGGTTGCATCTAACGTGTCAGAGTCCAGATTCTGTCCATCTCATAGCGCATCAACGTTGAACGTAACGAGTGGGCTTAGTTTATCTGACTTTCATCCGAACCTCCGATGGAAGTATTATTTTTTACCTCCCTGGCAAGTCACGTAAGGTATGTATGTCGTTTTACACACCTTCTAGTGTTATCTGGTTCAGATCCTCCCACAGGAGATCCATGAGGGCTTTCGATGATATAAGACTGGTGAGATGACATTGCTCCCAATATTTTTGCGAGGTCCCTTTCTCTGTTGGTTGGCCATGACCACATCCAAGCCTGAATCCTCGCATTCCCCAACACATGGAAGCGTATTCCAAAGTTCAGTTTACATTGGTATCAACTTGGAGGACATCCTGTATGGTGAGCCTCAGTGCCTCTGCAAATCCAAGCGCGCTTAGATCCAAGACAGGCATCGAGCTGGTCCTCTACTTCAAGACCATGCAAATCTTGCTGTCTGCCAGAAGAGCCCACAAAAGATCCTGCACATTTTACGCTCTGTTTAGCACTGTAATGTTGTTCTTGGTGACGGTTTGGGTGGCCACACAAGCCCTATTCGGCGAAAAAATGTGGATATTAGATGCCAGCTTCCCAGGAGGCCATGACGAGTACTGGAAGGCTAATATCTCGATTTGGTATATGGATTGGGGGACGACGGTGGTTGTCTTACTGCAGCTCATGACAGATGCCCTCATGGTAAGACATGGACGACGATTTTAGAATGTACAGTTACTGTATTGACATCCATTCTAGATCTATCGCTGTCGGATTGTATGGAATAGCTATCAGGTCATCATATTTCCCATCGTTTTGTGGCTGACTTGCCTCGGTGAGCGTCATCCGCTCGCTCGCTGTTAGTCTCTCGATTTCATATTCACTTAGCTTTGGGAATTACGGTTGACTGGGCCAGCAGCAAACCAGGGGGTGATTTCTTCTCTGGCTTCGCTGCCCAACTGGTCCTTGCATACTACACCGTCTCGGTCGTTCTAAATAGCATTTTAACGTGCATGATCTGTTACCGCATGGTGCGGCACGGCAAGGAGGTCCAAGAGCTTCTTGGTCATGAATACGCATC
The DNA here is from genome assembly GCA_038090475.1 of Wakefieldia striispora. Classification (NCBI taxonomy): domain Eukaryota; kingdom Fungi; phylum Basidiomycota; class Agaricomycetes; order Agaricales; family Hymenogastraceae; genus Wakefieldia; species Wakefieldia striispora. The sequence goes on along the minus strand of JBBPMU010000387.1, from coordinate 6,949 downwards.
CCTGTATTTCTCCGTCGTCACACTCATCGTGGAGTCTGTCTTGCCCTACACGATTTCTGGCATCGCTTTCTTGGTGTCATATGGGATAGGCAGTTCGACGTCAATTGCGTTCATGTCTGTGTATTTTCTGATGATGGTATGTGGACTAGTTCCGTCCTCCGCTGACAAGTCTGGCTCAACAGATCACCTGATGCGCTACAGTGTATATCGCCGCAAATGTTGATCCTCCGTGTGATCATGGGGAGAGCATGGGATGACCACACATTCAAGCAATCAGGCTCGACGCTCAAGTTCAGCCCCGAGGGTACAGGGACAGCAACACTGCTGTTCGATACTAATGGGACAAAAATTCACATACAAACATCGTCGAACGTGTATCTTCCGGAGAGCAGAGTATGATATTCATTCGACAGGTAAGGATACATAATATCACACTTTGTACAATATCGCATATACTTGGTTGTTTGGCGATCTGCGACGAGGCATAGTCCAACCAGGGCTAGTAAATCACGGTCTTCGGACGAGCGGAGTTCGACATTCAGCGGCACTCCTCCCTTTTCAGGCTCGTGCAAGTGCAAGAACTTGCCGTTTCCACATTAGTACTGTCTCATTTCGTTCAACCTCGCCACTTTCTTTCCATCGCAGGGCCCTGGGCACCCAAGCACCTCCGGCTTGGTGAGCAAAGAGTGGCGTTCTTTCACCCCGCCTACGCAGCTCACTGCACCAGCCACCCGGCAGATGGTCCCTTCCGTCCTCGGCGGGCCAGCGATTCGTGGTTCCACCCAGCCTTCCTCATCTCATTCTTAATGGGTAGCACTTGATGTAACTACCGTAATGCAACACCACCCTTCCTCCCCGCACGCAGCCGGAAAATTGGTAGCCGCCAATCGAGCGTGGTATAACGGAGTCCATTGAGCAATGAATACGTAAGCTGACATCGTCTATTGTGGTCTAACAGGTTCCAGTGACCAGCAGCGCTTCAAGTTTCCTACCGTTCAACCTGGCTGTCCCAACACAGTTGATTAACGCCGAGGGTGAATGGAGACTTTCTTCTCTACCTTATCCGTATGGGAAAGGGACAGGTAAAGGATCACACCATGTGAAAACTTTTATCAAGTCATTCGGTGGCAGTCATTACTACTAGACCTAATCTCTTCACAAGTCTATAGGGCTCCTTTCACGGTCGCTTGTGCTGCGTGCTCCAAGTAGTTACGTAAGGGTCGATGAAGTGCCGTTCGTGTCAGCTGCTCGTGAGTGATATATTGATATAGCTCGTTTATCGTGCCCAGAGTTGATGAACTGTCTTTGAGTTGAAATCATAGTTTGTGCCTAAATGGGATATGCTTTCATTTTGCGGTAACTTAAGACTCCCATGGTCCTCTCAGGCACTGACATGTCATAGAATTTGCCTTCTCGTTTCTATTTTCGGTGTCATCTCTCTGGGAATCTTTGGCAAGCTCGGGGAACTTTGATAGAAGTATGGCTGCAGTCGAGACGGCCATAGACGCCTGAATTCAGCCAATCCGCTGAGGTATCGAGCACGTACGTAACGAGCAGTGGGATCGGCTTCTGTACCCTTTATCTAGACTTTCCAGGGAACCTGGCCTTGTGCCTCAAAGCTCAACTTGAAATCCCGTAAACGTGGGGGTACACATGTCGTCATACTCACCGATGGCCCTTGCATTCTGACACTATCAGGTTCCAACCCTTCGCACTTCCCAGGAGTGCCAAGGAGGTTGTTGTGGTATAAGACTGACGAGGAGCACCCCGAGTCTCGATTTTCACTAGGTCTTTTCCCCGCTTGGGTGATCATGACCGCATTTGGATCATCCGCATCAAATGGGGAACTATTCCAAAACTCGTTCTACATTGGGATCAACTTGGAGAACATCCTGTATGGTGAGCTTCCCGATGATAGTCATCGCGAAACGAAGTACGCATAAAGCTTCATCCAGGCATCGAACTCTTCCTCTATTTCAAGACGATGTGGGCTTTGTGGAATACCAAAGCGTACAAGAAGTCCAATATGTTTTACGTGGTTCTCAACAGCGTGATGTTGTTCTTGATTACAGTCTGGGTAGCCACCCAAGCATTATTTGGCGAAAAAATGTGGATATTGGACGCCGACTTCCCAGGGGGCCCTGACGAGTACTGGAAAGCCAACATCTCGATCTGGTATATGGATTGCGGGATGATAGCAGTCATCCTGCTGCAGCTCATGACAGACGCCCTCATGGTGAGACGTGTACGAGGATGTCGAAATGCATGCTCACTGTTCTTATTGATTCTAGATATATCGCAGTCGGATCATATGCAATAACTATCGGGCCGTTGTCATTCCTATCATGTTGTGGCTGGCTAGTCTCGGTAAGCATTGTCCTCATATTCTTTTACGTTTTCTCATCTAATATCCAACCAGTTCTGGGAATAGTGGTTGGCTGGGCTACTAGCTCACCAGGGGGCGACCTTTTCACCGGTCTTTCAGCCCAACTCGCCTTCGCATACTACACTGTCTCTGTCGTCCTGAACACCACCATGACATGCATGATCTGTTATTGCATGGTGTGGCACGTCAGAATGGTTCAGGAATGCCTCGGTCACAAACATGCGTCACCGTATTTCTTTGTCGTCGCGCTCATCGTCGAGTCTATGTTTCCCTACACAATTTCCGGCATCGCTTTTTTAATATCGTTGGGAATAGGTAGCTCAACGTCAGTTGCATTCGTCTCTGTGTATTTTTTAATGATGGTTCGTGTGTCCTGTCCCTTGCCACTAGTGGTAGCTCAACTGACCGTGCTACATGATAGTGCTTATCTCCGCAAATGCTAATCTTGTGCGTAATCAAGGAAACGGCACGGGATGATGATGCGTTCAAACAGCCGGATTCGACCCTTAAATTCAATCCCGCAAGCACAGTGACGACACAGTCGTTGGTCACCAGCGGGAAAAACGTGTATCCTCCGGACGGTATGGTGTAAATACCACGTGTGTAAGACACACGTGATGAGACGGTGCATCTTTTTTAGTATATTATCCCGTAGGTAGACCCGTAGGTGGGATGGCACTGTACCGCGATCCCCCCGATTCCTTGTACTAGCATCCACGATAAGTTTGATCGGATCATTTGATCCTATATCTGTCAGACTCCTAAGCCACCAGCGCTTCTGCTCCGTCCCTACATCCGTTCCTTCCCGTTATCTCCAGTCTCACATGTTCCTTGTCCTCTGATTCACCAAGTTCCGTGTATTGTTTCGGACTCTCTACTATGCCAGGTATTCACTCGTCACGATTACGCCATAGGTACCCACTAGCTACGCCGCACGAGAATAAGTAGCCGAGCTCTCGTCTGTATATTCCTTAGTTTTGAGATCTTCATTTACTTACTTTCATTGTGGTTCTTTTCGGGTCGCCGTTTGTGAGGTCCCGACAATATCTATCTGAATGATTATTCGTTCCTTGCTACTAGTGATTGCATACGATGTCTGATTGACTGGCCGCATGCTTCCGACAATGGTGTGGGCTCGAATAGCCCGGAATATGAAACTCAGACTCTGGCTTGGGGTTCGGGGATGTCTGCTGTGCTGGAAGTAATAGGGGCCTGACGATATGAGTGTGCCGACTCAGTCGGGGGACATTCTGGTGACACGACACCCGCGTGCCACGACTGCGGTAGTACTCACCAGTGCTCGGGCCCCGAAGTTTTTGCACCTCCCTGTTTGGGTTCAGGCCGAAGCTTGACTCGGCGGTGGTTCAAACTACCAACTACCGTGACCCACTGGCAGCAGGAGCAATCCAGCTCCGATTCGACGACGGGGCTCATTACAGTAGGCCCCCAGGTGATGGTCTCGGTTCTCGTTCTGTGACGAGCAATGTTGCTATTCCCGTATCGGGTACGTAAAGGCATCCCTGAACGTCGAACCCATTCTCACATGTTACAGCTTGACTGACTCAACCGGTCAGATTCTGCAGTCCCTGTACGCTAAAGCATCCATCTCCACGTTGGTTTCCGTGTCAGTTTATTCCCATAAGACGGGGTCTAGACTCCCCACACGAGCACGGTCAGACATTAGCGAGAACGCACCACTCACCACTGGCACCCGGGAGGGCCCCTGCTTCCTTACCAGTGGGAACCGAATCAAAATCTGTGGCCTTCCACTAATGTTGGTGTCCCTTCTTGAAAACACTGTGTGAGAGTCACCTCTGGGGTGGAACTACGGTACATTGGGAGCGATGTACCTACGATTATGTAAGCGGTGGCTGTACAACTACTCCGTCGAGATTGCTGATCTCCAACATCTCGAACATCGGGGTGTCTCGCACCGAATGAGTTACATTGTTACCCATCTCCTTCCAATCCATCAGAACACCGTCGGTCAAATGTCGGCGGCAGTAAATGCGATTTTTGACCTCATTTGATTCGTGTTGCAGGTGGAATAACCTGAATCAAATGAGAGGTCACTTCCGAGTCCGTCTGTCAAATTACCCCCAGGGATTCCAAACTACGTATGCTGGAGTTGCAGTGAGTCATTTCATGTGACACTTTCGTAGGTTGTGTTGTGCGCCAAGTCGCTCAGTTATTGGCCGAAATAGGGGCTTCCAGATTTGGGAAAATAATCCAAGAAACAAAGTTGCGCTTACACCGTGAGTGTTTACTTATAGGCTTGTCTATGTCCGCTCGGATGTGCATCCAAGACTCCCAGCCTGGCAGGCACGTTCCGGGGTTATCCGTAAATTTCTCTTTTCGTGAGTGCAGTTTACATTTTGCGATCTTCTAGTCTAATAACTCATCCAGAATTGTTCCAAACGGCGAGGCAAGCGTTGCTCTCCTTCTTGAGGTATGGTAGATGAAGTTGGGCCATTTTCGGTTGCGTGCGTGACGATTCTTCTAACTCTATGCGTTTTGTCGGAAATTTCCATGGAAACCCCGTTTTTTCCCTTCAAAGTCAGGTCCCGTAAGGTATGTCGTCATATACTCGTTGGTTTCCCTCATTTCCTAGCGTTATCCGGTTCGGGTCCTTCCCCAGCGGGAGATCTCAGGAAGCCCCGCCGGCGTGTGATATAAAACTGACGAGGTGGGTTCCCTCGATTTTTTCGGCTACTTTCCCCTTGGACTGCCATGGCCACGTCTTCTAACTCATCAGACGGTTCCTTATCAGATGGCGATGTATTCCAGAATTCATTTTACATCGGGATCAACTTGGAGAACATCCTGTATGGTGAGCCCCCTGATGCCTTTGCGAAACATAGGATACCTACGCGTCGTGCAGGCATCGAGCTACTGCTCTACTTCAAGACCATGCAAATCTTGCTGTCCGTCAAAAGAGCCCGCAAGAGATCCAATATATTTTACGCTGTGTTTAGCACTACAATGTTGTTTTTGGTGACGGTCTGGGTGGCCACGCAAGCCCTATTCGGCGAAAAAATGTGGATACTGGACGTCAACTTCCCAGGAGGCCCTGACGAGTACTGGAAGACTAACATCTCGATTTGGTATATGGATTGGGGGACGACGGCGGTTATCTTGCTGCAGCTCATGACAGATGCACTCATGGTAAGGCATGGACGATGACCTCATAATGTACGCTTACTTGCTTGGCATTACTTCTAGATCCATCGCTGTCGGGTTGTATGGAACAGCCACCATGTCATCGTCATTCCTGTCATGCTGTGGTTGGCAAGCCTCGGTGAGCATCATCATCGTACTACTTGCCTGTGGTTTCTTCATACCATACCCACTTGGAATCAGTCTTAGGAATCCTGGTTGACTGGAGCACCAGCTCACCAGGCGGCGACTTCTTCACCGGCGTCGCTGCCCAGATTGGCTTCGCATACTACACTGTCGCGGTCGTCCTGAACACCATCTTGACGTGCATGATCTGCTATCGCATGGTGCGGTATGCCCAGTCGGTCGAACAACATCTCGGTCGCGAATACGCATCCCTGTATTTCTCGATCGTCACGCTCATGATCGAGTCTGTTCTTCCATACACGCTGTCTGGCATCGCGTTCCTGGTGTCGATGGGGATAGGTAGTCCAACGTCCGTCGCGTTTGTGTCTGTGTATATCCTGATGATGGTGCGTGAGGCTTCCTTTACCTGCCGAGGGTCCGGGCTAAATGGGACGTATGACCCATCGTAGTGCATATCCCCACAGATGCTGATTCTCCGGGTGATCGTGGGCAGGGCATGGGACGACAAGACGCTCAACCAACCAGGGTCGACGCTCAAGTTCACTCCCCAGGGCACGAGGACGACACAACCATTCGACAATAACGGCCCGAGAATCCAGCTCCAGACGATGTCCAGCGTGTATATCCCGGACAACAAAGTATAGCTTCGACGCGTGTAAGCTGAACACAACGAGATGATATGTATGAAAGCTAAATTGATAACCAACAGTTCGCTCGCTCAAAAAACAACCATCATAGATTGACTTTTAAATAGAACACCGGAGTAACCGTTTGTTGTATCCATGATATCCATGAAATGTAACATAGAGAGTGTATGTTATAGGTACTTAAGAATGATACAGGACGATTCATATCGCCGCCGCAGCCTCTGTCCAAGGTGATCGGCGGCGTATAGAAATTTTTTCCACACGATTTTCAATGCATGCAGCGGACCGAACATGCAAGTCAGGCTGTTGCTTACTGGGTAGTAGGCGGGACCCACTGGAATCAGGTGAATTGCCAGTGGAGCGCGTGCGGAGTCTTACGAGACACAAGACAGCCGACACAAAGAAGGGTATTACTGGCATTAGTGGATCTCCGCCGGAGGCTAGGTCACTCATTGTCACCGCCCCGCGGGAGCAGAAAAGTTGGTAATGGGCTTGGCAAAGTCTCCCGCTGCCAGTGGTCCGGAATCGGCGGTGTACACTCGCCACAGCGGGTGTTCTGAACTAGGGAAGCTTTAGCTTTATGAGTAGGCTTGGCTTGCGAATATTACACGCT
>JBBPMU010000386.1:0-25576 GCA_038090475.1 Wakefieldia striispora | reverse complement strand
AAGACATGATAGTGGAAAAGGGTGTTTGTCAGGATGTTCTAGGGTTGCACCCTTCATATCGTATTTGATATGAGTCTAGAACATTGGAATCAATCTGAAGATTGTTCCATCTGAGAAACAATAGATCAGATCAAAGATCGATCTAAGATCAGGGTATCTAGAGATGAAGATCTGAAGATGAAATACCACTGATCTCGACACAGAGCAAGTCTTATAGGCACGTACAATGTGGCACACAGCATAACGAACCAATTCCCGTCATATACTTTTTCCGTGTCGTGCCAAAAGGCATATCTGTGGGTAGAACTGGTATTGACTCGTGGGCCATTTTTTTGTGTTTATCGGGCCCAGTGGATCACCGTTCGTAGATGTGCAATACATACGTGTGTTTTCGATTGTGACCTCTACCCGTGGAGTATCTGACTCGACAGACTACACTCACCTGGACACTCGGATGTCTCGTGGTCCCGTATATCAGATGACGCGTTTTCAGGAGTCACTCTTCTTATCAACTGCCTCCAGGAACTCCTGGTATACCATGGATCGGGAACATTTTCAGCATTGAGACCGCCCGGGTCACACACGCTGGGTGGAGGGAAAAAACGGTTAGAGGGTGAACGTATTTACACCTATGCCATATGCTCAATCTAATAATACATATACAGGGGACATCGTTTATGTGCGTCGATGATTCTGAAGGAAATCGTGATCGTCAGCCTGGAACGAGTTGCCAACAACCTTCTCGAACTTGATCCAAGATCCATTCGGCCCGTCTGGCCCTTGCAACAAGTGACATATAAGATCATTGTTTCTCACCGTAGGTTGCTCATCTTGAATTCAAGATGCCCGTTGCTGTAGTTTGTGTTTGAGGAATGGACTGGGCTTCAGTAGCATGTCCATCCCATATGGTGACGGATGGCAATTGCACAGGCGGTTCTTCCAACAGACGTTTCGGCCAGAGGTCGTGTCGAGCTCTATTTCCATTCAACATCGCAAGACGTGTCGATTCCTCAGACAGTTACTCGATACCCCCTACGGGCTTAATGATCAAGTATTCTAGTGTGCAATATTTACGCGGGAGATTCGAGCGCGATGGGATTAACGCTAATCTGACAATCGAAGTGCACGACATCTATCATTCTAAACTACCTGGTTACAGTAACACGATAGCCAACTTGTTATATATCGTCGGGCCCGTGTTGCGACCCTACGTTGTCATCCTTGTAGGCACGTCTCTGTTCTGTGAGTTGTTTTTATTCGTCCAATTCACGAGACGAGCGTTGATGCCTTGGTGTCGTCGTGTTGAGTACCCTATCCCGTTGTGGCTGCCCGGAATGGGGTTCAAGCAAGACATAGCGACAACGCGCGTGTTTACAAAGGAGTACCTCGATCAGCCGTTTTCTTGCACCCTACGTCAATATTATGAGGCACTTTCTACGTGTCGCGAACTTGTGCGTGCCATCGAAATTCTGATTTATGCTTACTCGGTGAACGTAACTTTCGTGCCCTCGATTGTGAACGATGCGCTGCGGGGCATGGAAAAGGAAGTGCCGATAGATGGGTCCGAATCGTGGATGAAGTCACCCAAGGAGGTATCTACGACCGCGTTTTTAGGTACGTTACTCGGATGGCGTGTAGTCTCTGTGCTCATCAACCTGATAGGTGCATAGGAGACCGAACATGATATCTTATGGTACTCGTGGACCCAGAGGTGCAGAAGCGGGCGCGTGCACGAGTCAGTGCTGTGGCCGGCGAGACAAGGTTACCGACGCTGAACCGTCTTTCGTTACCGTTCATCGGTGCCATTTGTTTGGAGACGTCGAGGCACGGCCCGTTGTAACACCCTGCGAGTGTAAAACCCAAAGCCGTCGGCATTGTCCATATTACGTTCGGTTTCGGCTGGCGGATGTGCGTCGCACGACACTTTACGGACACCGCACGGACACTGGCACCCACTTCCGTTTCAGTTTCGGATGACTCTGAGGGTGGAGGGGACAGGCGTAGAGAGGTTGGAGAAGTGGATCACCTCGTTGTTTGGAATAAGCTTTGCAAGACGTATCCAACGAACTCGGATATTCACGCGCCGGAATTGCGCATGAGATGAGTGCTTTGGAACGTATGCACCGACCACTGAGACATTTGGGAGAAGATTACTGATGATAGTGTTTGATTTACCACTGTTGAATTTTAGGGAAATCATATTATGAGGGTTCAGGTACGTGACGTTCCGCGGACCAATCACACCAGATACAGTGCCGAAAATCGGAATGAACTTTCAAGTTTACTGTACAACTTGCCGGGGTACTAGGTAGCCGAGGTCACGAATAGCTAGAACTTTAGTACATGCCAAAGTAAGCGAAAGAGCACATTCTTTCTTCCTGAACGCTGCCCTCAGCTTCCCTCAGTTTCTTGTACCCGCCTACCATTCCCTGTTGCAGAGCAACGGACTTCAAATTACGCTCGTAATCAACCTCAGCTGCCTCAAACCGCTAATTTGCTGAGAATCGCTTCTAACTTCGGATTCCCGCCAAGCTTCGTCACCTCTGTTCGTGCTTGTGCCTCGAGTGAGTGTAACACGCTGAGGGTATATTCGAATGAACGCGTCACTTCTGTGAGGTAAGAGACGGCGCTATGTTTAAGCGCTGCGCTCTTTGGTCTTTGGTGAAGGACATCTGCAATGTCGTACACTCAACTAACGGTAAACTCGGTCATGCTGTTCGTACTTATGATGTATCTGCTGTCAGGTTTCTTCCTGATGCCGTGGATGATTGGGAAGGAAAACTTGCCCTCTTCCAAGTCTTCAGCGAACCCCTTCTGTTCCGAATACTGAAGGACGACGCATATCAGGTAAGCCGGGCCTCCTAAACAGATTCACTCACTGTATTACTTTGTAAATTCATATAGTCATCACGAATTTGGAACCAGATTCCAAACAAGTCGATGAGCGGGACATAATTTCTAAGAGGAGATCATTGATACAAGTCAGTCGGCATTCTGTGATATTCGGCTCACATGTCACTCTTGACGGTGGAACATTCCATCATCAATCGGACTGCAATCCGCAGCAGTCCACCTGTCTCTGAGAACGATCAGATAGGTGGGAAATTCCTCTTCCATCGCTATCTAGTACTCACTGCCCTTCACCATCTGTATGTATTCTTCTTCCGTAGGGCACTGCAGGTAATCGCGCCACAATAGCTCCAGGCCCTGGCCACGGTGCAGCGCCAGCATTTCATCTAACCGATGTCTCAGAAGGCGACCTCACCTACAGTATCTATTAGCAGGCAACTCACCGTTGAGGATTTGAACGAAGCGACGGCCAGAATTCAAGGGATTCCAGCAGGGCAGGACAAGGTGGTCAATGTACTGCCTTTCAACTCGATCCATATCAAAAATATTGATGATCTCTTGATATGCAAGGAAATAAGCGTAATTCGCGGCATTGATGGTTTGTGGCACGCCGTATATCTTGTGCGCAACTACGACGGACTCTTTAGTTACTCATATTCGACAGCCTGATACACCGTACCTGGCTTTCCTCTCCTTAGCTCTGAGTTGTCTTCGATATCGTCCACTCTGAAATATGTGAGCACTTTTTGTGCAAGAAAGAAGGAGTCAGAGTTACAAGAGACTCGCGTTGTGGAGTAGCTCTATTGTGCGAACTATTGCCTCAAGTTGAGAGCAAGGGACCTGAAGCCAGTGATCAAGTGCATGGATGAGTTGGTTGCGGAATCCTTTTCCGGGTGAGGACGCTATGTATGTGTAAGGTTCGAGCAGCGCCTTATCTTATAGCATCAAACAAGGGGTCATGGAAGATGCCCGACTTCACATACCGCTTCTTGATCTCCACTCCATTGCGGCGCAGGCATTGACAAGGACGAAAGAATGTTGTCGATAAATTTGTGGTTCATGACAGTGCGTTAACGCGAATCTTTCTAACCTATAGAAATATAAGAATGGTGGAGAATGTCACGTAATTCGGGGTGATGTACCACAGCACAAGAGGATTTGGGCTGCGCATCATGTTTCAGAGTTGGTTCGACGCCAAATCATCTGTGTCGACAGAGAGACATCATTCTGGCGAACAATTGCTGTACCTAGCCAACATCATGCGTTTACTCGGGACACCGGAGAGCGACGGGCGATGTTTCCGGACTTGAGCCCATTCCGAAGGCTTCGTGGGAGGCTTTAATTTCCTGGGGGCAAAAGTACATACCATATTTCTTGTCTCGACAGTGTCTGCAATGCAACAGATGAGGTGATGGGAGTCACGCGGCCTCCTACGTCCGCGGGCTCCGACGGGAAATGGAGTAGATAATGAACTGCTCCACGACGTGGACGAACGACTGGCGGTGGTGTAGTTGTCGATGGCTATGAACATAGTATAGGGCTGCAGCGTGTGCATATGCATGTGAGGAATGAACATTCTTGACAAGTGCAGGTGTTGTAGTGACAAGAGGCAGCCGTAATGCGTAACGGGGGTTTTGTCGCCAGTTCTTTGGGTGTGACACCGCCCCGATGACTTGGCTCAAGCTGTTGACGATAGGACATGGCGACTAATGGAGGATATGATTGCTATCAAAGGTAATGCACGATGATTAGCCTATCGGTGAACCGGAAAGCGGTTTCAAACCGGTCACAACCAGTTTCCTAGGGAAAAGTTTTGTAGCTCCTTCGACTGCCTTTCCTATCGACTTTTGAGTACTCTGATTGGAGGACAGGCCCACGAAAGAGCATCAAGCAGTAACGTCATAAAGTGCTTAGAGGAGCTTTTGAAACGCACGCATCAAACTACACATATGTCCTCATGCTTGCCAGCAGCCCAATGAATTCATGGGACCATTTCCCGTCCCAGTATCAACACAGTGAAAACCTTGCCGTGACTACTTCAAGGTATCAGCGACATCGAAACCAAATGTAGCTTGAATGTTTGAATCGCTGTGCTGAGATCGTCGTCATCCATATGGTCTCGCCGGCTGATGTCACTCCGACGCTTGAAACGCCACCCGAAATGCAAAACACAGCCTGTTACCCATTCTACCTTGCCATATTTTCAGTAATCTAGATTGCGAAATCACTCACCGTACCGTATCCCCGTGACACCGCTTGTAACACATGCAACTGACAACGTAATGGCAGTTCTACGTAACTGAGGTCATAGTGGTCCGACCAATGATCAATCTGACCAATCACGACCGCATGCAAAGGTCGCACAGCCGCAGTCCCTGTAGCACTCCTGTGGCTGTACAAACTCTATGACCTCAGCTTCTTCTTCCGAACTGCTCGTCGTTACCAATCGCTTTCTTGTACCCGCCCACCGCTCTCTCTTGCAGAGCAGTGACTAACACTCCCGCTTTCGCTTGTCCGTTACGCTCCGCTCCATGGAAAGCCTCGCCTCAGCCTGTCCACACGGTTCACACCACTTTGGCCTCGTCGGCAGCCATGGCGTCACATCGGGCCGGGAAACCCTCGCTGAAAGCCTCACCCGTCTTAGCTTTCCTAGTTTCGCCGATCTAGTAGTTACCATTCTTGTATCTATCGTTACATCCCCTATCCATATCTTTCTTCTTTCCTCCCATCACATGGAAATGGTCGAATTGCACGGACGCATACTAACGGATCCTGATACAGATGCTCTCACACCGCCACCTCAGAATTCCGAGCCGGTCCCGCGTCTCTAGGTACTTGAAGTTATGCACATGTATCAGAGTTTCACCGTCCCGTTATTCTCAGGACTCAACTTTACTCGTAGTCATCTCTAGAGCCAGGACTGGGATGTTGAGCGCGACAACGTACCTGCGACGCATTCCCGCCCTGTTACCGTTCGCTGAGGGCCTGGCTTCGGCTACACCGCACCCTCACTCTCGCATCTACGGGTCTCCCAGTTCCCTCTCCGTACCATACACCCGGCGCAGTGAATTCAGCGATATCCTAAGTTGGTCCAGAGACTGAAAATGCTGTGGCCTGTGTTGACAGGTCATTCAAATAGCCAGCAAATATGTCAAGAGTTACATGTTTTGTCTCTATAGTACGTTCCAGTTGACATCTTTGTAGGGCCTTTACGTGTCACTATGAGAGATACGTTGACAGGCGCTTGAAGAGAGGACAAACGTAATCTAAACCCAGAGCCAAGCTATAGGGGCTGAACCGAAAATGCATTCAGCCCCTGAGTCTGCATCATGAGAACCACCTTTGAAAGTTTGAAATTCGCAATTTGCTTCAGTCTACTCAATTCATCATGTAACCAGCACTGCATAATCATAGTAGTAAGACTTGTCCACAAAAATAAGGACCTCGCCCTGAAAGGGACAGAATTGAAGGATGTTGTGAACACGTAGCATCAGCTGGACTCTAATGCTTAGTTACAAACGGGCCCGTGTCGACTCCAGCCTCATTATGTTGTGGTCCTTGTCCTCGTCGCTCATGAACATGTCATAGCGTTTCGCAACGGTATGCCATTGGAGATTCCCCACAACCCAGTCAATCAATCCATCAGCATAAGTGGCGACCTGCTGCTTCATTTCCGAGTCCAGCAGAGGTAACTTGTTCCTGTAGATGTGGAAGCGTTCAAAGGCCTCTCTGAATAGCTTCTCAGCATAACCGAGCCTTCCCTGTAAGTCCAGACAACAAGTCTCTGGATCTCTCTGCAGGACCGTCAATAAATTATTCAACGCTCCGTCTTCATGTAATTCCTTCTTGAAAGAGTAGACATCCTGCACCGAATGCGACCTCAATTCCAGAACCTGAAAATTCAAAGGGAGTCTGTCTCACATTCACAATCCAGACCATGTCTGCCGCAGCGTTTTCCACCTCCTGGACGATTGGATGGCCTAGTATGTCGTCTGGAATGTATAGCTGCCGGGTAGACAGAATCATGGTGAAACACGGACGAACACCGATTGACTCGCGTCGCATGGCAGTGTATGATTGAACGTTACGCGTCGCTTGTTTTTCCGTGTGTGCTTGTCTGTCAAGCGCTTCTTGAACAACGTTCATTGCATAGGCTTTATTCTCATCCACAAATCGGGGCCAGTAAAGGGGTCCTACCACTGCCTTCATACTCGGCACTAGTTTACTGGGTCTGGGATGATCTCATGAGACAGAACGAGAAGTAAGACCGACCCACCTGACCATAATTTTGAACCATGGATGGCTAGCTCTGTCATCCCCAGGCTCCAGAGAAGCTCTGCCTAATACCATCTTGATCCACGAGTCTACCACAGCGGCTACCTCATTGCTAGAGACGCCGTCACTAGAGCTAATAAGTCAGTACGCGCACAAACAACGAAATTATATGCATGTGTACGTCAGTTTTTCCATGAACAAAAATGCTACCATGTAGTCGAAGATCTCCCCTAACTGCCGAGGAGAAGCGAGTGGGAAAGTCGAAGCCACGAGGAGAGGGATTTCCGCACGATAGATAACCTGATGGTGAGTGAGCGAGACACATGCACACGGGCAAGGAGAAGTCATGCGTACACTTGTCATGCGGGTATGACCAAATTTCTCATTGACCCATGAGTTGAATGCCGTCTCGAGCTCCTCAACGTGGGGACTGATTTCTCCGCCTGGCTTGCTAGGAAGTATTTTGAGGAAGTCGGGGAGATGATACACCTTTGTAGACATTGGAATTCCTTCGAGCCTGCCTGCATTGTGCGTGAGACGGGTATTTATACCGATACCTCAAGTGAGCTTAACAAACCCCATTGGAACGTGATCGCTAGGTTACCGCACTGGCATGCCCGTGCGGCTTTTCATAAGGGATCTAAAGCGGGCACACTTCAGAGTCCCAGTAGAGCGCGAAACGAAAAAAAAATATCGCGTGGAAGACCTCCCGGGCTGGACCTCATGTTATAGAGCACCATTGCAAAATCCAGGACGGGTGGCGATCCAGGTGCATTGATGACGGAATGGGTCGAAAATTCACAGGCTGACCGACAGCGCTTTCAAGTTGGTTTCCTTGATGCAGATACAGATTCCAAGTCATGGGGTCGTGTTCCGGCACGTCGATGACCTCATCCGAGTCCGAACTCCGAGTCGGATTCGGAACTGGCAGTGCGGGTTCGGACCTTGACAGCCAGCCATCACAAAGAGATCTCGGACATATATTCAGGCTTTTTCGTACCAACCGGACTACCGGACCCCTTTTGGCTGTCAGGAACGATCGCTTTATCGCCATGCGCTTCACAACCATCTACGAAGAACCGGTCGAGCCAGTCGGCATGAGTCACAAGAATCTTCGTCGCATTGGCCTTGGTTCACGGGCGCGAGACCTAGTTCAATGGCAGGACACGAGAGATAAAGGACGCACTACTAGGACTCCCCGCCAGCGTCCTGGACTGCTGTTACGGTTTCTCGGAGTGCTCGTTTTATCGCGTCCTCAAACTCTAGCGGGATACAGGTGATAGATTGTTAATCCAATTCTTCTCTTCAGCCTGCGAAGATCTCGGCATTTTTTTCAGGCTATGTACATAGTCCGTGCTAATCTCGACTACCTCGACGAACTCCCCTCGCTTGGCATGACTGGTCGCTTTATCCCCATGTGCTTCACAATCGTCGAGATGAAACTCAAACTCCACGCCAGGTTTTGGGCCACGTTTCACCTGTTCTTCGCGGTGCAAGGAAGGATCCTACAAGGTGAGGAAGCAGCTGCTGAATGAGAATAACATCCCATAAGCAATCACAGGTAACACAAGATATGGTCTATAAAGCGGAGCAACATGCTATCAATGGGACATTATCGTTTTCATTGCGCCGCCATGACTATATCAACTGTCGTGTGCTGCATCATTACTGTTGGGTGCGTCGTGGTGGTCTTTGTCCGTTGGCGATGTCCTAGGAGTTCAAAACCTTCACTCCCATTACCCCCCGGCCCTCCCGGACTGCCATGGGTAGGAAACATGGTGGGAATTAATGCAAACGAACCGTGGTTGACTCACCGCGAATGGGCAAAGACATATGGCAGGAAATGGTATGTGAATATCTGTACTTTCTACTCACATTCCGGTTAGATCCTCCTCAGGTGATATTGTTTATTCTCGACTTTTGGGTAAGGACATCATCATCATCAATCCCGAAAAAATCGCAAAGGAGTTGCTGGAGAACCGTGCTTCGAATACCTCAGACCACCCTCACCTTATCACCGCAGAACTGTTTGTCCCTCTGCTCATGTTGTCAGGCGCTTCACTTTGACACGCTGCCTTAGGGGTGGAGTGAATTTCCTCACCGCCCTTTTGCCATGTAGTGACGAATGGCGGCTCCAACGACGATTTTTCCACCAGACCTTTCGGCTTGGCGCACTAGCAAGATTGCGGCCCTCTCAACATGTCAAGACATGTCAACTTCTCCGACGGCTGTTAGAGAACCCAAGGCAGCTCGATAAACATGTATACGAGTACGTGTGCCAACACGGATACAACAACGATTTTACACCTGCACAGATACACCGCTTCGGTCATTTTGCAGAGCACATATGATTACGATCCCACATCCCAGGACGACGAACTTTTTAAGATGGTAGTGAAGGCGTTTGACGTTTTAGTCTCCGTACTGCGTCCCGACATCACAATTATCGTTGGGGCCTTTCCGATATGTGAGTGTATTGCATCCTTTTTCTTGATTAATGGTCTTACCTGGTTTCCTAGTATTGAAACTCCCATCATGGCTCCCGGGCATGTCGTTCAAAAGGGAGACGCCCATCGCGCGCAAGCTTTCCGAACACTATGTGGAAATGACATTCGAATATGCATTGCGGAGAGTGGTAAGGTCTGAATGTACTCGTCACAATTTGTTCACTCCATACTTTCATAAAGCGAACCCATAGTAATTCCAAGTCGATGGTACACGATGCACTGCTGAGGATGGAAGACAAGGGAACCAAACCGGATGAAGAATGGATGAAGGCACACAAGCACGCCTTTGGGACCTCTTTTACAGGTACGCACCGTTGATTCGCTTGTGCAGCCATTTGGTCACTTGGTATTCTCTAGCCGCTTCAGCGACAGTGAGTGGTACAATGTCATGATGGCCACCCCACGCAATACCTTGCTACAACGCAGTCCAATGCAGATATTTGTCTTGATGATGATGCTAAACCCGTCGACTCAGGAAAAAGCACAAGCACAAATTGATGCTGTTGTGGGTGGGACCCGACTTCCGACGACAGACGATCGCCCTTTGTTGACATACATGGAGGCTATTTATCGGGAAACCCTCCGATATTACCCTGTTATCCCAATCAGCAAGTGGGTTTTTCCCCTCTCTAGCCCTTTGTCACTGATACCCTTGAATCTTGCAACGGTTCATGTGACTGCCGAGGAAGGCGTGTACAACGGATTCCGCATTCCAAAAGGTGACTCGTCGCTCTGGAATTTCCGAATGAATGAACGTCTGAGATTGGCATCTTCAGATACCATCCTCTTAGCAAACTTGTGGTCAGTGGAACTTACCATCCAATTGAGTCTTTTGGTCGTTCTGAGTCCTTTTTGGTTTACAAAACGCAGGTCAATGGCCCATGATGAAACCAGGTACCCCGGACTGGATAAATTTATTCCCGAGCGATAGCTCAACGACAACGGCACGCTGAAACCCAACGACACTGACCACCTCGCTTTCGGCTTCGGTCGAGGGATGTGCGCCGGGCGGCACTTTGCTGAGAGTGATGGCCCGTGTTCTGGCAGTGTTCAAGGTCCTGAAGCCCCTCGACGAGACGGGGGCTGAAGTGGATGTCCAACCAGTGTTCATAGGTGCAATGTGAGTTTTTGTAGCGTATTTAGAACCGTCGACACAGCTTCTGACTTGTTGCCTTACACACCAATTACAGACAACTCCAACCGTTCCCATACAGGATCGTACCGAGGATATCAGGGATGGATACACAGATGCTGGAGCAGTTGATTGAAGGTAGCACTGAGTAAAGTTAGACCTAGGCCGGCATAGCATTCGATGTATATGGTAGAATCGAGTGTCGCGGCCTCTCGGGGAACAGGTGGGTCTCCCACTTTGTCTTCCCCAAATTTACACACCCATGTTGTCTCGTTGTGTTTCCTCTAGATAGTCGCGATTCGTCCGCGACCGACGCCAATACATTATTGATACTCGGGCAATGCCGTAACTTGTGACTGGTAAGTAATTTTCCTTTGTCGTTGTCTTCTGGACTCGGATTCCACTGAGGCTTCGTGACGCTCGTCTACCGTGACAAAGTTTGTTAAATGTAGACGATCCCGTCTTGGACGCTTTAGGTCGGGACTAGTTCGAACATGGGTCTCCAATATGGTTCGTGATGGCCGCCGGGGACATTACCACTCCACGCCGACCAGTAAAAGCTTCTCGCTTTCCTCGTTCAAGAAGCCCATTGCGCCTCCCGCTCATGCCCCGATGTTTGACTCGGACGCCAGCCCCGATATGCGCCTAAATCATTTCCATACTGTCCCGTACCAGTACGTCGTGCGCAGCGATAGGGTACGAATCTCAAGTCTCCCACTCACCAACTATCCGCCCACGATACATGAGAATTGCCGGCGTACCATGGGGAAACCATCTGGTGCCGCACTCTGCGCGTCAAGTTCTAGATTGGTACATCATATCCGCCACATTGCCCCACCTGTGCGGGAGCCCGCCCATATCGAAGCTCCACTACCAGTGGTCTGTAGGTCGGCTCGAACGAACGACGTCTACGAATGTCCTTTTCCATCCTGCTCCAGACAACGCCCACCCTCTATCGCCTTCCAAAGTGCCAGTACGGTCTATGAGGTGCTAGGCGGTGGTTACGAGGTCCCATGCCACTATATAAACGCGGCTCGTTTGCCTCTCGGCCTACATCCCACACTCACATCGTACATCAAAATGTCCAAACCTGCTCCCGGAAAGTACTACATCGTCAACCGTGTCACCTCTCTCGCTGCTAAACCCCTCGCACTCAACTACGACGGCGAAAACGCCGACGTGACCGTCGTCGAGCTCCAGAATATGCCTACGCAAGTGGTCTGTTCTTAACCGTACATGGCAATTCAGGCTCCTGACACGACGCAGTGGATCATCAGAGACTTTAGCGACGGGAAAACGCAGAGCGTGTCTCCCCAGAATGCGTCCACCCTCCAAATCGGCATGGGCGACGGCGTCATCAAGGTGTTGAAACCCAACAACTACGTTTGGACCATCAGAGAAGGCGAGGGGTTGTACACGTTTGTCGTTTTTCTCATCTGCTTGCTGTCAGTGTCGTTTACGTGGCCTGGTTTCCTTTTTCCTCGACCTTTCAGTGTTCAGGACGGCAACCTCACTGTCTTTTGGTGTCTCGAGAGAGCGGTCAACAAAGAGCCTGTCCGTTTTGGACCGGGGACTGGAGACGAGAAGCAGAACTGGCTGTTGATCCCTGCCTGATGTTATGGCCAAGCAAACTTAGTTGTGAATCTGTGTAGCACGTCGAATCATGTACTATTACCGTGATGTTGTCTTGAATCTGAAAGTGATCACTGGTTCCATTCTGATGACTGTTCGGATTGCAGATCGACTTTCAGATCCAGTAACTTGGATGAGGCAATGTGCCTTAAAAATAAGGCCGTTGGGACCGGCCGTTAATCCGAGTCGAGGACATAACATGCTATAAGATTATCCTACCGTGTGCTGGACAGAGAGAAAACAAATACAGATAGACTGGGTAACTACCTGGAAAGCAACGCCAAAAGATTCACGATACCAGATCCGCAAGCACAAAACAAGCATGGCAAACGACAGCAAAAGAAACCCTGTCCAAGAAGACATCGCAAGCACAATCAACCGTCCTCCACGTCCAAGCCCGCATCCAGCGCTTCTTGAAGGAATAACACATCTTGAGAGAGGTCCGCTCCTTCCTCCACCACATCCTCTGCAAACGTATTGAACAGCCTCGTCCCATCTCCAACCACATTCTCTTCTGGGATCCACGTGGCCTCCGACATGTGGTATCTGAATCAAGCTGATCAGTCCACGCCAAGCAAAAGGTCACGACCGGTTGCCCACCCTTCCCATTTTGCCAGCCACATATACGCGGCGTGATCCACCTTTTTACGTCCTACGAGCCTCTCGACGTAAAACATTTCCGTGTCCCCGGTGATATGAGGCTCGGGGCAGTCCGGACGTTTACAGACGTTCTGGTGATGCCTGGCAGCCCTACGTCCGGCATCTAGTCGAAGAAACAAGTCAATAAAAGGGGAAACGCATTTCCAAGGCTTACTTTGTGTGCTGAAGCGAATGGATCGTCAATTCAGTGCTCGGCAACGAAAAGGAAAGCACGTGACTGACTAGCACGCTGGGCAACCAAAGTAAGCCTCAGGGCTGAGCCTCGGATCACCAGTCACGATGCCTACACAGCCGTAGTGGTACCACTTGTCACAACTGTGAGGGGGTGAACCCCACGTAGACCTTTAGCAGAAGGCCACTCACTCGTCACATTGAATAAACTGATACGCCGGCGACGTTAGATAGCCGCCCGAGCCCAACGTAGAAAACATACCTGGAGGTGCCACTGCTCGAATTGACCAGGGAGCTCTGGCCACGTTCCATTGCGGCGGTACATCGAGTCCCATGCATCGTCTTTTCTCGGGGATGACCTCACACGACGACTCGATGTCGCAGGGGATGACATTGGAGCCTTTGTCTGATCACTCTGACCATTCCGTTTGCGTCTTCGAGTAGACGGTTGCGAATCCTGATCAGCTCCCTCAATATGAACGGACGACTGTGTCCTGGGCAGTGTCACAGAGACCGAGGGCTGTGCCTGTGATTCCGGTGCGATGGTTGTGTTGACGGTCACCACCCGGCCAGTCCGGACGTGGTGTGTGACGAGCGAGCTGTGTTTCGTTTTGCGAGTTCGATGGGTTTTCTTTTGAGGGATGGACACGCAGGCATCATTTTCTTCGGGTTCACCGCAATATTTTGGCCTCCTGCGAGACACGGATGGTCCCGCGTCGGACGCCAGCGGGTTGCTTGTGGGCCCCTTTGGTGATACATTCGGCATTGGTGTACTTGACATAGATTCCGCCGCGACCTGAAAACCCCGACATAAGCGTCGAACGGTAACGTACACCGGACGGTACCTCTGCGGGTTCTGCCCCTTCGTCCTCGTCAACCACATCATCCCGCTTCCTTTTCAAGCTTGGCATTGTCCTCGGAAGCTTCAAAAAGATCCTCGGTGGTGCCCGCCTCGCAAGCATCGTCAGTTCGTCCAACGACGCGTTGGGGCCACCGAGTAACAGCTGCGACCCTGCGCGCCCGTCTACCAGCGTCGCTTCAGACGCCGCTCGCAGGCGTAATCTGGCAATAGATGAGGGCGACGCTTGACCCTCCCGCTCGACGTCATCCGAGTCTGCGATTGAGGTGAGCGGTGAACTGGGTAGCTCGGGTCCATGGCACTGAAGCGGCGGACCATGGAGCATCGATGGGTCGACCGCGAGCAAAGCTGGCGCCGAGGTAGACGAACCGTGGTCGTGACCAACGTTGGCAACGTCGTTCACTGGCGTCGATCCAGAAAGGTGCTGCGATATGTCAGGGCGAGCAGACGACGCGCGTGAGGGCTGGCGTGATGTCATCAAGGGGAATGACGTATCGTCTGGTGTCGGCGTGGACAGGCCAGACATGTCGAGCATGAGCGCATGCCACACTTCATCTTCATCCTGTGTGGGAAGTCCGGCGAAAGAATCGGAGGGCGTTGCATACCGCGAGGGTGATGCAGAAGTGAGATGTTCATGGGACGAAAAGCGAATATATCCGTCCATTGGGGGATACACCTGGTCAATCCTGTTAGCCCCGGGCGAGTCCCTGAGTAACTCAATGCGATGCTGCTCTGGTGACGATCTAGGTGTCGTGGATGGTTCAACATCCCCAGATACCCGAGACGAATCGATCTTGGACAGCGGCTCGTTCGTGACAGATATTACAGGGACTCCTGTGTTTGTGACAGAGGTCGAGGTATCATTTATTGAAGTATCTCTACCGGACCCTTCAGTACCGTCACCTGCTGCTTCGTCCGGGGGATCACTATGTTCTTCCGTGGCTTTCTGAACTGGTACTTCCTTGCTTGCATTCCTAAACCCCTCCTCCGATGGTGGTATCCCGTCCACCGTAGATGGTGTAAGCACAGGAGGAGTCAAAGGCAACGGTCGCCCAGAATAAGAATCCCCTCGACATGTACTGGGTACCGTCATCCTCTCCTCTCCTTCCGACGGCTCCGGCGTTAACGATGGGGGTGTCGGTATGGCGGGCAATTTTAAGAGAGGACGAGCACGTGAATCGACTGTTGGGTCGGCAACAGCAGCGTGGTCGCGTGTCGACCCACTGACCACCCGAAGCTCAACGCCGTCGCTAGAGACCTCGGACGGGGGAGTGGGAAGACCGGATGCTGGCTCTGGTGACTGTTGACGATGTCCCTGTATAACGGGCGCGGGCACAATAACTACCTCGACCGTATTTGTAACTGGACCGTCGTCACGGCCAGTATGAGAGGTTATCTGAGCATCCTCTGGGTTCGATCCCGAATGAGGTTGCCCAGAACCAAACCCAGCATTGGATGTCTGTGTAGCAGTAACTATGCTCGAGACGCACAACACGGAAGCGGGGAACGTCGGTGAATCACCAGATAACGGCATCCTAGGTGACATCATTGAGCAAGCTCCGCCTTCAGTGCCACCAGAGGGAACTTGGAGCGGGGAAAATTGTATCTGCGCCCTTGTCAGAGGGGACAGTGATCCCATCACGGCTGAACGGTCAGGTGAAGGTGCAACAGAAGCGTCACCGTCCAAGGAACTCGGGTCTCCCACAGCTTCCCTCGCGCGAGGAGGTAATCCGGGAAAAGACATAGTGTGCGTATGTAACTGAGTAAAGTCGCTATCGCGATGAAAACTCCCATCACTATTGGTCTCTGTTGCAACAGAACAGTGGGTATCGCGGAAGAAGTAGTCCAAATACTCCGCAGTGAATGCAGTTGGACGTACTATGTAAAACCAATGGAGTTAGCGACCGCGCTAGAGCCTCAAGAGACCCAAAACGAAAACAACCGATGCAACCACCCGAGATTAGTGAAAAGCCAACCAGGCAATTGGACCCAGACCCTAGATGACTTCCTCCACCAATCGTGTCCACATGTATGTAGTGTTCGGCGTAGAAGTCAGAGTAGTTATAAGACTCACTGGAAGTACCAACCGACGGCCCATGGACCACTGCTAAAATGGGTGAATGTAAAGTAAAAATGCTACATTGAATACTCACCAGAATCAATGCATTTGTTGGCAGGGGCAAAACTAGGAGTATGTGCATGAGAAAACGGCAGAGAACAGGATGATTCTGAGGCGGCAAAGGGTAAACCTGCATGAGTCGAGGCGCTCGCATGTCCTGTACACGACGGGTTAGTTCCGGGACGATTCGTTTAACACGAGATCAGAATTGGAACTAGCGTATATGCACACAAAATACACGACAAACATACGTTTTCCAGATGGTAATGCGGTTGAAGAAATTGGTTGCAATGTGGTATTCCGATGACATGGACCTATGACAGATTGGGACCCTTCCCGTCCCGGACGATTCACAGGCTGGAGCGGAATCAAAGCTACGAAGGAATCGATGAGGCATCGATCCACAAACAACAAAGAGCCACGCACGAGACTGAGATGCGCGAGACAACAATTCGATCGCAGAGTGGATCGAAGCCAGGTGTTCAACGATGGTTTCCTCTGGGGCCGCCTCTGCGCCTGCGTCGTCCGTCCGCCATCTTCCATGCCGGCTGGTTCGCGTGTCTGTGGAGACACCAATGGCGCCCTCCAGCTCCGCGAGACGGTTTATTGTCTTGTTTTGGGTGGTACACAACGCCTGGAGTTGATGTAGGGCATCCTTGACATTGGAGTCGATGATGTCAAGGGTTTCCCGGAATGCCGTGAACTGGGACTGGAGCGCGTTTAGATCAGTGGCAGATGGCAAGCTGGTGGAGGGCAAAGGGGTGGTCTGGTATCGGTGCCGCGCTGGGTCGTAGTAGTACCAACCAGGGGGGTAAACTTGAAAGACTGGCCGAGGCACGCCGACGTCGCTGGGCTGAACTGAGACGGGCCCTGGTCTATCCATGGTGAACAGATTAGTCGCGTCGCTGGAAGATCCAGTCTGTCCCGTCGCTCTCCACGACGTCTCCAACACCTGGTGCGACGCCAACGTGTCTGTGTGTGCCATCGACGACAATCGCAGCCAACAAGGTTCCAAACTCCACCAATTTATGTAATTCCGAAGTCCGACTAAGCGTCTTTTGCGAACCGACATGACCACCGACCTCCGTCTTGAACACTTTTCCGTCGATGGCGCATACCGCGTCCTCGAGGTCATCGGCGAAGGCGCGTATGGTATCGTCTGGTCCGTGCACCGATTGCTTGTCGATGAGTTGACTCCGGACTGACTTTGGTCTAGCTCTGCCATCCATCAGCCATCGCAGCGACGAGTCGCCATCAAACGTATCACCCCGTTTGACCATTCCATGTTTTGTCTACGCACCCTCCGCGAGATCAAGCTTCTTCGACACTTTCGCCACGAAAACATCATTTCCATCCTCGACATCCTTCAACCACCCAATTTTGAGCTGTTCAAAGAGGTATATCTCGTCCAGGAGCTGATGGAGACCGATTTGCATCGTGTTATCAGAACCCAGAAATTAAGCGACGATCACTGTCAATATTTCATCTACCAGGTAATCTCCGCGCTTCCATGAAACGACGCCCTAACGAGGATGACAAAGACGCTACGAGCTTTGAAGGCACTCCATTCAGCAGACGTGTTGCATCGTGATTTGAAGCCATCCAACTTGCTGCTGAACGCGAACTGCGATCTCAAAGTGAGTGTAATGATCCGTCGTCAGCGTTCTCTTTTCATCTTTACGTGCCAGCTATGCGACTTTGGACTCGCTCGATCGGCACGACCGCCTCCCAACGTTGCAAACGACAGTAGCACTTTCATGACTGAATACGTTGCAACACGGTGCGTGCGTTCTCGTTTCCGTTCAGTCGCGCGACCGACGCGTCATAAAGGTGGTATCGCGCTCCGGAAGTGATGTTGACGTTTAAAGAATATACACGCGCGATAGACATGTGGAGTGTCGGTTGTGTATTGGCAGAGATGCTGAGCGGAAAACCCATGTTTCCAGGACGTGACTGTGAGTGACCTATGATCTGGGTTCATCTGATCCAGATCCATTCCATATACATGTATTCACTCACCTACCCTCCAAGATCACGACCAGCTATCTCTCATTCTTGACGTCCTTGGCACCCCTTCTATCGACGACTTTTATGCCATCTCATCACCCAGATCTCGCGAGTACATTCGCGCTCTGCCGTTCAGGAAAGGAAGGGATTTCAAGACGATGTTCGTCGGAGCCAACGAACTGGTCAGCCCTTCGATTACGCCGTAACCTATCTCATCTCGTTTTTTTTGTCCAGGCCACCGACTTTTTGGAGAAATGCCTCACATTTAGTCCAAAGAGACGCATAACGGTCGTTGAGGCGCTTCAACATCCCTACTTCGAGGTGTGTCACCGCCAGTGAACTCCCACCTTGACTCGACCCCGATTCGCTGTTAGCCCTACCATGATGCAGACGATGAGCCAGTCGCAGATCCGATCGATCCGTCATTTTTTGATTTTGACAACGGGGAGCCATTGTCGAAAGAACAGCTGAAAGGTTGTGTTCTATTTATACCTACGCCGCTTGATGGCATCTGAGCCCCATTCACAGAATTGATATACCAAGAAGTCACTTCGCGGCCACCACCCGCAACCTCGTTCTTGACCATGGACAGTAGCCCGTGACAAGTGCCTTCATGTCCTTGGTCTCTACTCTATGCTCCGTAGATCCACATCAAAGGGACAATGGAAAAAAAGACATCTAGTCCGTTTGGACGGACTCGCATATTGTATCACCATTTGCTGCCCTCTCTCTCTCTCTCTCTGTCATTCGATCGATCTTGGTGACTTTGGTGTTGGATGTTTCTGTGTTCTGTGTTTCGACGATACCCTTCTGGCTGTTGGTATACTAGATCGGACATGTGGACGTATGATGTGACTGTCAGATTCGACCGGTGTCTAAGGTGTCTGGGCATCAAGCACGTCAAGTCACCGCGACCTCCGAACAAGTCGCAGTATCCTCGGGTCTGTACGCGCGACAATGAGCATTGCCCACGTTGATGTGACACCATTCGCATCTCTACGTGCCGATGAGAAACAAACCAGGTCCCGCGATGGCGTCCATGTCCGCGTTCATTGTGCAGCAAGGCGCTGGCGTTTCCATGAGAATGCGACACGGGATCAAACCGCGGAGCGCTGGCTTGGGGTGAAATGCATTTCCGAACTGTGGTTATTATTGGCACGTACTAAGATCGATGGCTCGGGTGAACGGATGGGAATATCTTCGAGCCTCGACTGTCGTGCACGAGACGTAGAAGGCCCCGAGAAGACACTGCAATGGTCAGTCGTGAGTAGAGAGATGATCTACGCTGCCAGACTGATTCCATTGCCCTGGACCACGATCGGAAATGGACCATCGATAATCAGGTATGCACTGCACGTGTGACTGCAGTCAGGCACGTAAGCGAGACCATCTCACTTGTAAGGGGGCGGTACTTATGTACGTGCAGTGCCAGTGAGTTCAAGGAGGGCGAGGGCGCAGCAGCTGGGCGTGGGTAACCAAATCAGTGATGCGTGTCATGTCAAACGATCTTGAAATTGTGTATTTACACCTACTGTACGACCTAGTCGGGAATACACACAGGGAATCAGATTAACACGAAGGGCACGTTTGCGATGTCTGCTCCGCCCGTGCCTCCCCTCCCTCCAGGTTACGTCCAGCCACCTCCTGTACCCCCTCTACCTCCTCTTTATTCACCTCCCCCACATCCATCGACACCACTTCCTGCTCCCCGTCCACACCGTTTCGATCCGACTCTGCCAGCTAATGTGCGCCTCGTGCTTCATCTTGTCAACCCGATATTGAGCTGATTAATTACATGTACAAACAGATGGCACGGACGTTAGACAACCAAGCCGCAGCTTTTCACCAGCCGCCATACCAGGACCCTTACCGTGCAATTTCTCCCAGACCACCTCTCCCTCAACAGCCCTACCCAGGTGGTCTCGCTCCTCATCGTGTCTCAGTCCAGCCCCCCAACGCTTGGTCCACTTCCCCTGCTGCAATCCCGCTCCCTGCATCACCACGTCCCCCACAACAGCCCTATCCTTACCAGCCCCAGTTGCAGGCACCCCCCGTCTATCATAGAGCTTCTGTCCCACCGCCTGCAAACTACCATCAACCACAGATGCATCCGCGAGCCAGCTCTGTTCAGCCGTCCTACGCCACCCCAAAGCCTCCCTCACCTCCCCGCCAAACTGGTACACCATCCCTCACCGCACCGCTTCCCACCATCCAGTCGCTCGCAACTGCCCTCCCCACCATCCAACAGCTCAGCCATGACCCTGCCTTGAAAATAAACTGGGCGCGCGACGTCTTCATGCTCGCCGATCGTGGCCAACAGAGCCCCGACTCAGCCGATACCCCACCGGTCGGTCCCATTACTATACAGGACCCCCAGTTGGCACGTCTCGTCCAAGTCGCAGTTCCGACCGTCCTCCAGATCGCGTCTGCTCAGCACCCCAACCCGATGCCCATCTTTGCCGCAGAGGCGATCTACCTTCGCGCCACCTTTGCGTCCTCCGGCGCATACCCCGAACACATCCAACACAACCCCCGCATCGCCTTTCGCGACTTTGAACAAGCAGCCCGCGCAGGATATGCCCAGGCTTGGTTCCGCCTGGGCCGCGACTATGAAAATTTCAACGATGCGGTGCATGCCCGCGACTGCTTTGAACGTGGTGTCAAGCTCAACGTCGAGAGTTGTGTTTACGTGAGTTCATTTTTACGTCTTCAATGATACCTCACGGACTTCCCACACTACGTAAATTGTAATAGCGCATGGGCATGGCGCATCTGATGGGCCAGCTCGGTCTCTCTGCGCAGCCAGAGATCGGGCTTTCCTTGATTCACCGCGCCGCAACCCTCGCTTCTGTACAGGTCCCTCAGCCCGCGTACGTCTACGGATTGCTCCTTCTTGGCGAGTTCTCCCACATAACTGTCCCTCCGCACTACTTTACGCCACTCATCCCACCGCACTCGTCCACGCAACAAGAAGCGCGCCTTCATCTAGAGCGGGCTGCCTTTTTGCATTTTGCCCCTGCTCAGTACAAGCTCGGACATGCCTACGAGTTCGCACTACCACCATTCCCGTTCGATGCACTCCTCAGTGTTCAATACTACTCCCTCGCTAGTCAACAAGGCGAGGTTGAGGCAGATATGGCCCTCAGCAAGTGGTTCCTCTGTGGCGCCGATGGAGCCTTTGAAAAGGACGAGAACCTCGCGTTCACCTTTGCAGAGAAGGCCGCCCGAAAAGGGTTGCCGAGTGCCGAATTCGCGATGGGGTATTACAAGGAAGTCGGCGTTGGTGGTGCCAAGGACTTTGAGGCCGCTCGGATGTGGTACCAGTTGGTAAGTGTGTGATCGGTGACGTTTGGACATCACTGATTCCAGTATCAGGCGTCCGATCATGGGAACTCGGATGCCGTCGAGCGTCTGTCTGCCTTGTCCCAACCGTCGCCCCAATCGCTCTCGAGGCAAGAGCACGATACTATCACAGAAGTGAAACTCGTCCGCAAGCGGACGCAAGCGAAGCAACGCTCAGAACGTGAAGGCGGTGCTGCGAGACCATCGATGGAGGATGGCCGACAGGTAGTCGACGTGATCCGGAAGACCTCGGTCGTACGCCATCAAGCACAGGCTGGCGCACCTCCGCCCGTCCTGGCGCCCGTCACGGAACATTCCCAGCCGAGTCCACAGATGCAGCCTGCCGGCTTTTCTCCCGCACCGGGGCCAGCGCAGAGACAATATCCCAACCAGCACCGCTACACCCTCGTCGATCCTGGTGCCGGCGCTGCTGTCGGGCAGTCGCCCCCACCAATGGGGATGGACTCGCCAAGCTATGCACGGCCTGCTGGCCGTCCGCCCGGTCAGCGTATGGGTAGTTTCCCAACACAGGCAGCACCACAGGATGCTTATGACGCGGAAATCGGGGGTAGTCCGACCCCGCAACAGCCACCGGCGAGGCCGGCTGCCAAAGGTCCGACGACGTTCGCGGAGATGGGTATTCAGGGGGTGAAGTTGGAAGAGAAGGAGTGTGTGATCATGTAGCCTTCTTCCTTCATTGGACGCGCCATATACCTGCTACGATGACTGATTTGTGTTCCGTTTTTGTTCGCTTGTCTGATCGATGTCTTTTAGATGTTGTGAACATGGACTTTGTCTCTTTCGATCGAAAAATTCCTTTCTTACTACTTTTTCGTTGGTTGTCGGGGCCTGCTTCAGGAGCGGTAGGTAGAGACGGATGGTTAATAGCGGTGAGAATATTAATGGAAGATTGGTGTCAGTGTTGATGCATGATGGTAATTGATACCGATACTCGAGGTCAACATATGGACAATGTAGGTTCTTCTGGAGTGGGTATGTCACCCGATTGGCCGTAACGTGGCCAATTCCAGCCGCTGGCCTTGGCCCGGATGGTTTATGACAAATTGAGGTCACGACTCGGTTTCCTCGTTAAAGCTTCTCCAAGTTGGGCTCCCGATCATTGAGGAAAAGTAGTCCTGGTCAGTTTACGCAAGTGAATCTATTCGGCTCAATCCAACTGGCAAGGGACCATCGATCGGGTTGCGGTATAAGTACTACCGATATTGTCTCCGACGGATCGGTAGGGACAGTCTTGTGTTGGAAAACGAATAGGCATGGTACCGGGTGGCTGTGCACACACATTTGATAGCATGCCAGACACGACGCAGTCCGATGCCACCCCATTCTCCGCAGAGACTTACTTTGCAACTCAACCAGGACCGAGCACCCTTCAAGCTGACATACAAGGCGTATCCCATTTCATCGATAGACAGATCGATGCGGGTAGAAAGGTCGTGCTCGTGACGGTGAATCAACCCCCGCTTCATTCCCATGCATAGATCTTATTGCCTGAGTAGAGCGGGGGGACGACGGTCCCATTAGAGCTCAATGTGTGAGCCTGCGTCTTGTATAGAGACTGGATCGTGTTACTCATTCGATGCCAGCGTCCGGTTTCTCGACAACTTTAGTGCAGGTGTGTTTACCCACCCCGTTCATCTTCCGTGGTTGATGTGGTGCAGGCACCCGAGGTGCAACGTCAGCCGAGTATTTCCTGAAACAGGATTATGCAGTCATCTTTATGCATCGGCAATTCAGCCTTCAGCCGTTCAGCCGCAACTATTCTCATTCGACCCACCCGTTTCTGGATTTCCTCGAGATGGATCACAGGGACTCATACCCACATTCGAATGTCCCCGAGCCACACATCACTGTCAAGACGTCTGAACGCGCTGCTCTGTTGACCGTCCTGCGGTCCTACAAGGCTGTGCAAGCAGCGGGGACGCTGCATACCCTCACATTCGTGACGGTGAACGATTACCTCTATTTGTTACGCGCGATAAGCCAAGAGATGCGACGATTGGGACCCAAGGCGATGTATTATCTCGCTGCCGCCGTGAGCGACTTTTTTCTACCTAGACAAAAAATGGTCCGTACGATACTCTGTTGTCGAACTGGTCGCTAACGACGGGATCAGTCGGAGCACAAGATTCAGTCGGGAAAGGGGAGCTTGCACATAGAGATGGATCAAGTACCGAAAGTTTTGAAACCGTTGGTGTCCGAGTGGGTACCGGCTGGTTTTGTGGTGTCGTTTAAGGTAGGTACGAAGACGTGACGTGCCGGTGTTAGGCTCACGTGTGGTGTAGCTCGAAACGGATCAAACGCTCCTCATACCCAAAGCACGGCAGGCCCTTGAGCGGTATGGACACCAGGTCGTCATCGGGAACGACTTGCATCATCGAAAATTCCGTGTGGTGTTGGTGTCCCCGAAAGCGTCGCCCCCTGGGAAGTCTGACCTAAACGGTCTCCAATACGAAGAAAAGTGGGTCGAGATCGACTCGTCACCATCTGCGCCCCATAAAGAGATTGAGGAGGACATCGTAAAAGAACTGGTAGCACGACACGATGTTTGGATCAAGCGGGGGTGATGTACAATTACTACAACTTGAATAGACGCCTAGTTGTATGTGGTTACCGCTTAGGGTTAAGGTTTTTTTGGTGCCTGTGTCTGTTAAACACTTTCTCATTCGTTCCATCATTACGACCAACGATGACGGACCTCGTAGAAACGACCGTAAAAAGGTATGGACGTCGTCAGCATCGCGTGGATGGCTGCTCATCACGTCCAACAGTGAGCCCGTGGACAACGAGAGCGATGAAGACGCCTCGGAAGCCCAAGCACTGGTCATCGTGTCCCTGCGTGCGCAAGTGACAGACTTGTTCTCCCAAGTCACCCAACTCAACGGCAAACTCGTCGCGTCGTATGATCGCATCTCCGACCTCGAAGACCAATTGCACGACACCTCGTCGTCGTTGCGGAACGCCACTGTTACCATCTCCTCGCTCGAGCTCGAGCGGAGTCACCACCTGGCTGCCCTGAACACGGGTCTGCTCGTGGAGAAGGCACATGTGACGGCTGAGCTGAATAGGCTGATGGAGCGTGCGACGGAGGAAGCTGCTCAGCGTGGTCAAGCCGAAAGTGCACGTCAGGACATCGAAAAGGACCTTGATGATCTCAGCGCGAACCTGTTTGATCAAGCCAACACCATGGTCGCCGAGGCAAGGCTCAATCAAGCGAAGAGCGAGCGCAAGGTGCAGGATGCGGAGCAAGCGCTCAAGATGGCAGAGGATGCGGTCAAGGAGATGCAGGTGCAGATGCAGACGCTCCAGGCGGAGAGGGAGGCGGCAGAGCGGGAGGCACTGGAGGCGAGGGCGACGATGGGGAAGGGTAAGTGGGTCGACCGGGATGATGTGCGCGTCGGAGAGGTGCCGAGGGTCCGTTTCATGACCACGCACGCGCCTTATGCTGAATTCATAGCGTTCATGGGCCACCTGAGGGCGCTGAGGGTGGCACACCCAACTCCTCCGGTCATATCGACCCTTTTGAGTCAACCATTCCTTGCGCGCCTGGTTACCGAGGATTCGTATGTCGTTCGAGTTATTCTGCTTTCGTTGATCTGACGGTGTCCAGTGAGCCCACCGTTCGTCTCGACCTCGCGCCTTCCCTGAATTGGTTGTCTCGTCGCTCCGTCCTCGCTGCTATCCATTCCGGAATGCTCACTGTGGAACCGTCACCCTTTTCAAGTCTTGTCCAGGAGCTGCACCAGCACCCTCAGACAACGTCTACGTCTACCTTGTGCTGTGCACTTTGTGGAACACTCATCGCACGTATACCGTCGACGCCCGTATCGCGCACTAACCACTCCAACGGGAGCTCATGGTTCAAATATCCCCTTGCACTTGGCACGTCGCAGAACCATCATGCAGGTACGGCACCTTCGGCAGAATGCGAACCACCTGAACAGGTATACATCTTCCGTCTCGCCGTTGCTACCCCGTCTACGCCACCACCCGCGCTCACAGTG
>JBBPMU010000385.1:0-25593 GCA_038090475.1 Wakefieldia striispora | reverse complement strand
AATCCTCCCGGAGGTGATCCGGAAGGTAACCCTGTCGACCACCATCGCAGTGCAGAAAAAGGCACCACAGGTTGTGCTGCCCAATGCGTTTAAAGACTACAAGAAGATATTCGATGAACCTGAGGACAGATTCATCCCCCCATCCTGCGACTTCAACCACGCCATCAAACTCAAGGACTCGTTTACCCCACGAAAAGCCAAGCTGTACTCCCTCAATCCCGAGGAAACAAAGGCCTGCAAGGACTTTATCGACGAACATCTGAACAAAGGAACCATATGACCCTCGAAATCCCTGCAGGCAGCCCCTTTCTTTTTCGTCGCCAAGAAGGACAGAAAGCTCCGTCCCCGTCAAGACTACCGATATCTTAATGAGCATATGGTCAAGAACGCCTACCCTCTCCCCCTGATCCCTGATCTCATGGACAAACTCCAAGGCTTGAACATCTTTACCAAGATGGATGTTCGCTGGGGGTTCAACAACATTCGCATCAAGGACAGCGACCAATGGAAGGCCACATTTATCACTCCATTTGGTCTCTACGAACCCCTTATCATGTTCTTTGGAATGTGCAACGGTCCCCCGACTTTCCAGGCATTTATGGACCACTACTTTGGTGACATGATGGCTGAAGGCTGGCTCATCATTTATATGGACAACCTCATGATCCACACCAAGGACGACCAAGACCTCCACAATGAACGGACCTGTTGAGTCTTGGAATGGATGGCAGAACTCCACCTCCATCTCAAACTAGAGAAGTGCTCTTTTTCCCAGAAATCCATTAATTTTCTAGGGATGATCATCACCAAAGGCGAAATCCATATGGACCCTACCAAACTCTCCGCCATCAAGTCTTGGGTCCCCCCCATGTCTGTCAAGGGCGTGCGATCCTTCATTGGCTTTTGCAATTTCTACCACAAATTTATTGCCAACTTCTCTGCCATCGCCGCTCCCCTCATTGCCCTCATCAAAAAGTCTGCTGCTTGAGAATGGACAGATGACCAACAACAATCTTTCAACATGTTAAAGGAGAAGTTTCTGATGCGAAGCAGCACTCAAACAAAATGAAGATGACAGGAAACTTAGCGAGATGGGTTTGAGCAGAGCGCCAGACACGAAGCGAGTGAGAAGAACGTCGAGATAAGGGTTGAAAGAAATGTTGGATGATGAGAGGTGCCCAAGTGAGAAGAGTTATATCCTTAAATTACTACCCTTGGAAGTAGGATCAAGTAGATAAGACTGGGGAACCAGTCAACTAAGTACATGGGTTTAAATAGTTCTAAGTATTGTGCACGGACCAAGCAGTGTATAAGCTATTGTCCAATGATAAAAGAGAAGAGAGAGTCATATGATGTGAGGGTCACGTATCTGTAGTCATCGTGTTTGAGTCAATGGGAAGGGAAGCTAAGGAGGTTGCTGGGCCAATGGTGAAAGAAGAGCAGAAGATAACATATCGGCCAATCGGCAAGTGCCACAAGTGGTCACGTGTGTCAGATCATGTGACTGAAGGAAGTTTATACTGACATAGGAGTGTACCAAAAGGGGAACGTCACGTGATCGTGTGAATGAGTCACGTGATGAGAATTACATGTTGGTGCTCGCCTTCGAGGGCTGAGCATAGCAAAAGAGTTCGTTAAGTAAAAAGTTTGAGGAAGAATGATAGAATCATAACAGTTTCTCTGTCTACCCGTCCTCTCTATGCCTGACCCACAATGGCCCTTCACAGTCATGACTGATGCCTCTCTCACTGGTGCCAGCACGGTCCTCATGCAAAAAGATGTCAACGGTGACCTTCACCCGTGCTCCTACTTCTCCTGCACATTCACCCCCACTGAGCACAACTACGACATCTATGACCAGGAACTCCTTACGGTAATCAAAGCCCTCGAAGAATGGTGTCAATACCTCAGTGGAACCCCCCACCCTGTGACAATTATTACTGACCACAAAAACTTGGCATACTTCAAGGAACCTTGCAAACTCACCCAACGCCATGCCAGATGGATGCTTTTCCTGCAGGATTTTGACATCCTCTATGACACTCGTCCCAGCTCATTTATGGGCCCTGCCGACGCCCTATTCCATAAGGACTTCATCGACACCTCTGAAGACAACCAAGACGTCATTCTCCTCGACCTGGAACACTTTATCAACACTATCGACACCGATCTTGCTGACAAGATTGCCAAATCCACCCCTGATGACCCCCTTGTCCAGAAAGCTATGTTGGCCCTCCAGACCAGCTCCTCCCTGTTCCCTCACGCCTCCCCAAAGGATTGGGAATTCCATGAAGGATCCCTCTTCTTTCAAGGACGTCTTTATATCCCCAACTCTGCCTGACAGAACCTGGTAACGTCCATCCATGATTCCCCCGCCGCCGGCCATCCTGGCTACTTCCGCCTCCTTCACCTCCTCCGTCGCGACTATTGGTGGCCAGGGATGGCTACCTTTGCCTGCAAATTCATCGCTGGCTGCGCCACCTGTCAAGCCAACAAGGTCATTACCCATCCCACCACCCCACCATTGTCCCCAATTCCTTCCAAAGCGACCTGCCCCTTCCAACAGATCTCCATCGATCTAATCACTGATCTTCCCCCTTCTGAGGGTCATGATTCTATTATGGTCATGGTCAACCATGGTCTTACAAAGGGGGTAATTTACATCCCTTGCTCGAAATCTATCACTGCTGAGGGTGTTGCAGCCCTATTCTTTTCTCAAGTCTTCCCTCGTTTCGGCCTACATGACAAGCTTATCTCTGACCACGGCCCTCAGTTCGCCTCTGCCTTTGCTAGGGAGCTTGCCCACCTTCTAAACTACGACCTCGCCCTCTCTACCACCTATCACCCTCAAACTGATGGCGAGACCAAACGAGTCAATCAAGAACTTGAAACCTACCTTTGGATCTTCTACAAAGGAAAACTGACCACGTGGGTGTCCCTCCTCCCTATGGCTGAATTCTCTCACAACTCAAACGCCCACTCTGTCACCAACCAATCCCCATTTTCCCTCATGTATGGGTATGAACCCCGCTCATACTATCCCTCTCTCTCCCTCACCACCTTCGTTCCCACTGCTGAGCAATGACTTACTAAACTCGACAAGGCAAGAACAGAAGCTCTTGCCACCCATCAGAAGGTGCAAGACGACATGAAATCCTGCATCACCACCAAATTCTCCCCTTGGAAAGTCGGTCAGAAGGTCTGGCTCAACAACAAGAACCTAAAACTCGGCTACCACTCCTGAAAACTCTCCCCTCAATGAGAAGGACCCTTCAAAATCACTCAGGTCCTTTCCCCCATCTCCTATCGACTCAAACTCCCTCCCACTTGGAAGATACATGATGTCTTCCACACCTCCATCCTTTCCCCCTATCGAGAAACCAAAGAACATGGCCCTTCCTTCTCACGCCCACCACCAGATCTTCTTGGATCAGAAGAAGAATACGAAGTTGAAGCTATCGTGGGACATTGGGGTTCCACATGGAATCCACAGTTCCTTATCAAATGGAAAGGCTATCCATCCTCTGACAACACGTGGGAACCGCCATCCAATTTGGTAAATGCCAAGACTCTCCTCAACCTATATAAAGCCTCTCGCCCCAAGGCTTTCCCTTCATTCCGACTCCCACCTACATGATCGAAATCACCTTCTCCCTCGTCGTATTCATTGTCTTCTCTGTGTTACGAACCCCATATTTTATTCCTGAAAGACACTATTCTTTACTAACACTTTTCAAAACTTTTACTTAGAAATCCCTTTCTTGCGGCAATCCGATTGAAGAGTGCCGTTTACCTGTACTTCAAAGATCACGTGACTAGACATCACCTGATGTCTCCCTTTTGGTACGCTCCTACAACAGTATAATTTCTTTCGTCATGTGATCTGTTGCACGTGACCACTTCGCGGCACTTGCCAATTGCCGTCGGTCGAGACCTTCAGACTTATTCCCGGCGGCACCTCTTTGGGAATACCCCTTTTACTTCTTTTGGACACATTGATGATTTCACTCTTAGTCATTTCCTCTTACGAGACTACCCGATCGTGATCGTATCGGAAGGCACATGCCATAGAGAGCTGTGCGTCTTACTCATCACTTTTTACTCATGATACGTTTCCATCGGACAGACTTTACCATACACGGATTACCAGGTCTTACACCTGAAGGGCACTTGCCATACACAGTATTTCCTTTCTTGTTTCACTTGGTCTGTGCGCACTCGCCAGACATATATAAGTAGAGTACCATGTAGACTGGTTCCCCAGTCTTAGCTATTTCGAAATCATACCCAGGTGGTTATCGTCTAGGCTGGACCCCCTTAGGATCTTCTGAGGGGCCTACTGGGAAACACTTCATCATTTACACTCCTAGCCAGAGGATAAACCGGCACTCTATCTTTTACTTT
Source organism: Wakefieldia striispora (assembly GCA_038090475.1). Lineage (NCBI taxonomy): Eukaryota > Fungi > Basidiomycota > Agaricomycetes > Agaricales > Hymenogastraceae > Wakefieldia > Wakefieldia striispora. The sequence continues at coordinate 21,189 of JBBPMU010000385.1, read as the reverse complement.
CTCCTGCAACGATACCGGTTGGACTGAAGACTTCACCTTTGAGGTTTAGAGGTTCAACCTTCGACACTTCTGTCTCGTTTCACTCTGCCCTCATCCTATTCTTTTTCTATCCCATCTTCACCATCGCCCTCAAACTTCAGTACTCCCGTGACACCCTCTTCTTCATTCTCCATGTTACCCCCCACAGAATCTCTGTTGGAATCGTCTCCCCCCACGATGTCACTACCCCCGTCCTTCACTACTCCACCAGCACGACCTACTCTGGCTGGACAGCTGAGGTGGACAGTTGGAATGATTCTTGAGTCTTTCCATTCTCGTTCTCATTCTCAATTCACCATTACCCCTTCCCCCCCTTTTATGCCAGCTACTCTGCCCACCTCACCATTGGCATACTTGGAAATTCCCCTTGACACCTTACTTGCTACCTTGGACCCAATTCCTATTTTTCTAGACAGACTTCCACGTTTCCATCAAAACGTCTTCTATGCCGCGATCATCGCCTCTCCCCCGCTCGCTCTCCCACTCGCGAACCTTCCCCTATCATCTCAATCGACCGTCATCCCGCTCCTCCTCCAGGCGTTCAGAAACTCTATCCTCTTGTCCGAGATCCAACAATGGTCACCTATCCAACTCAGAGAATCTTGGGCAGCAGCCCTCTCCTATTCCATCCAGAGTACCAGAGGGATTATACTCGATGCCCTTGACCACGTTGGGTTTGGCATCTTCGTTCCAACCCTTCCCCCCAACAACGTCCAACCCCTCCTTCAGACCACCCTCATCAGTCTCTCTCCTCTCCAACAACGGGACTATCTCTCTCCCACAGAGCTCCCTCTGATCCACCCTCTGGGACGGACCACTCGTCTCTACCCCTCTACCAGACCTCCATTACCTGCCCCCGTCCCCACCTACCCAATCCGACCTGATGAGCTGGACAATGCTCCCTTACCCTCTCTTGATGCCGCCCCTCCCCCATATTCTCCTGACCATCAATCTCTTCCCCGACGACCCATGCCTAGACCAGATGCGCCCAATCTGGGACCTTCTGGACCCAGAGCATGTATTCTCCCATCCACTCCGACTATCGAGCTCAACCTTAATGAGGTTAGAGAATTTCTCACCACTCTCACTGAGCTCACAGAGCTGGTCTCCTCCCTCTCCCACTCCCCCATCCCACTCCCCATCCCCCCTCCCATCCCCCGATGAGTTCCTCACCAGCATTCTTGCTATCGTTGCAGGTCTACTGGACATCTCCAACCCAGATGCCCCCATTACCGATGCACCCACTGCCTCCGAACATCCCCCAGCCACTTCTCCCAGAATTGTCCAGTCGACTGACAACAATTCCCCATCCGGACCCGACGATTTATTAATGATGATGCTCTCCCAGACTTCAACAATGAGCACATCTGATGATAATGATTCAGTGAATCATTCTTCCAACAGGGGAGCTAATGTTACGGATTTAGAGGACACTTGGGAATGCAATGTCAAAACCATCTGGAGACAACTCTACAGTGAAGAAGACATGGACATGGATATGTTTTTCTTTCCTACTCATTCCTATGATCCCTATTGGTTTGACATTTCCTCCACAGTGTATAGAGACCTCACTTGGGAGATCATCGATAGTGGTCAATACGACCCACTATTCCATGACTTCTAAGATATCTTTCAGACTTCGCATGGGAACACTGCCGTTTCCCATGTTTACGGATGCCCCCGGACTTCTGACTCGTTTCTATCAGGAAGTCCCATTTATCTCTTTTCCTTTTATACTTAGCAGCTCTCCGCTTCTCCTTTTGGACATGGGACTCCGATTCCTTTCTTGGACACAAGACTCCGCATTTCCTTTTACGCATACGTTTCCTTTTATGTGTCATTCATTGATTCCCTTTTACGATACATGCGACGTGACGTGTCTTGTTGATTTCCTTTCTCATTTATTTTCCTCTATTTGGACCTCATAGTATAAATACCTGCCGATGTACTAGAATAGCTCTTCAGCTAATTCTACACACTTCTGCCTGCAAAGTCTTTGCTCCTGACAAAGGTCACTCAACTACACTCCTGTGCTAAGCCCTTCCAGTTTTCCGTCTCTCTTGTTGACGCCTTCTCTCTTACAAGCGACAGGCAATACTCTGCTCCTAGTCGTTGATGACACTATGAGTACAAAAGATTATCGAGTGAAGTCTTTGTTCCGCACCCACATAACAAATCTCACCCACCTTGAAGGTAATTTGCATGTGTTGCCGCTTAGGTACCTGACAAGCATCACACTCCGGCGAGTGATGAATATGTATGTCTCCTTTCCATATTTTCAGCACCCAGTAATCCTCACCAACCTCTCAATTTTACCATATCAACATACTGGGATGTAATCGACCATCACCTTGTTGAAAATGGGATAATTACAATTATGAATCAGGCGCCTGGTTTCATCACGGAGCCCACTTGTTGTTCAAATGGTATATCAACATGTTCTGTATTACCCACTGTTACAATTCGGTTTCTGACCAATCTAACATATATCACTTTTCACTTACTTACACTCTTTTACTTCTAGTCATTCGTTTTCAAGTCACGTGACATTCTTGATCACATGATCTCGGACATCGGCAAGTATCTTAATAGATCTCTGCCACATCCTTTATCCTTATTGGGATACATTGGATCCTTGAGTATCTTAATAGATCTCGATCCACTATCTCCATGGACATGGACTCATCTTCCATTTCTAGATCTGATCGCGTATCTTGATAGATCCCGATTACGATCTCTGCCACCTCCTATCACTGGCAGTTCCCTTCCCATGAGGTACGCTTCCATTCCTTCATGTGCTGCCACATCCTCATTGCGTCCTCATTGTACTTACCAATACTGCCGATACATCGGACACTTACGTATTTAGTGCTTACTACTTAGCTATCCTTAATAAGTAGTTACAGCCACACTTGTAAAGTATTTAAGTAGTCACTGTTGAGCCTTATGCTCTCCAGTTCTTTTATTAATCATCTTCAAACCTAAACTCGCCCAAAGAATACTTGCTTCTTTGTGACTACCGTTTACAAGACTCAAGTGCGGTTCACTCCACATCAAACCTCGAACTCAGGCGACTACATCGTTTGAACCTTAAAGAGTTCTCACCCATCCGCTCCTAATCCTACTCCCTCCGACGTAACCCTCGTATCCGTTTACGGATTCTACACTTGTTTCACTTGGTCTCTGCAACTAGGGTTAAGTCTTCATGATGTACATCATCACTGATAAGGTGGAAGTCTGGTACATAAGTCATAAAAGGAAAGGTTCATGTGAGAATTGTGTATCTTCAAGTAAGCATCTATGAGTCAATGGGAAAAGAGATAAGGGGCTAAGAGAGAGCCAATAGTGAAAGAAGAGCAGAAGATAAGCTATCAGCCAATCAGCAAGTGCCACAAGTGGTCACATGTGTCAGATCATGTGACTGAAGGAAATTTATACTGACATAGGAGCATACCAAAAGAGGAATGTCACATGACTGATCATGTGACCAAGAATTACATGTTGGTGCTTGTCTTTGAGGACTAAGCATAGTGAAGATAGTCAGTGTAGGTAAAAAGTTTGAAATAAAGTATGAGAATCATAACACCAACATGTATTTCATAATCACATGACCAGATCATGTGATGTTCCCCTTTTAGTATACTCCTACATCAGCAAAACAGTCTTTTTCCCACAATATTTCTTTGCACACCATATGATTTAGTTGAGTAAAATGATCAGGGCCAATATACCAAAGACATATGTTTGATGATAAAAATGTATGGTAAAATTTTTGAGACTAGTTTATAGGCAGGATTTTTTTGACATTTTCTAGACAGCTCTGGCCAGGGAGAGGGATGGTTTGCTAGTGTATGTCAGTATAAACTTCCTTCAGTCACATGATCTGACACATGTGACCACTCACAGCATTTGCTGATTGGCCAATAGCTTATCTTCCACTCTTTTTCTGCTATTGGCTCTTCCTTATTGTTTTCCCATTGACTCATAGATGCTTACTTGAAGATATGCAATCATCACATCATATGATTTCCTTTTCGAACTTTCCTCTTCTCATGATACCATATCTCACTTACCTAATTTAGTCATACATAGCATGGTCTGTGCACACTTGCTGTTATGATTCCCATACCTCATATTGAACTTTTTACCTTTACTAAAACTCTTCCACTATGCTCAGTCCTCGAAGATGAGCACCAACATGTATTTCTGAAATCACATGATGTTCCTCTTTTGGTACACTCCTATGTCAGTATAAATTTCCTTCAGTCATGTGATCTGACACACGTGACCACTGGCAGCACTTGCCAATTGGCCAATAGCTTATCTTCTGCTCTTCTTTTGCTATTGGCTCTCTCTTATCATTCTTATCTTTACTCATAGACAATGACTCATGATATGTGACTCTTGCATGAACATTTCCTTTTACAATTACCTCGACTCCCACTTTATCAGTGATAACCTTATTTAGCCATTCCTTTTACAGTACTTGGTCTATGCACACCTAAAGACATTCCAGTATATAAGTAGGGACAGTGCAACTGGTATTCCCCAGTCTTATCTACTTGATCATACTTCCAAGGGTGTGATTTAAGGATAGCTCCTTCGCCTCACTTGGACTCCCTTACCTTCATCATTCCCCTACACAACTTTCCTCTCCAACTCTTAGCATCATTCATTGCCAGCGAGCCCCTGGAATCAGGTGCTCTTATTCTCCTCACCTCTTCTTTTGGTTGTTTGAGTGCTGCTTCACATCACTCACCAGACACTGTTTAAGTAGTGTACCTTGCAACTGGTTTCCCCAGTCTTATTGTTATGATTCTCATACTTTCATCAAACTTTTTCACTTAAATGAACCACTTTGCTATGCTTGGTCCTTGAAGATGAGCACCAACATGTATTTCTCAGTCATATGATCAATCACATGATGTTCCACTTTTGGTATGCTCCTATGTCAGTATAACTTTCTTCAGTCACGTGATCTGACACATGCAACCACTTGCAGCACTTGCCAATTGGCTGATAGCCTATCTTCTACTCTTCTTTTGCTATTGGCTCCTCCTTATCATCCTTATCTTTACTCATAGACAATGACTCAAGATACACGATCTTCATAATGCAAGACTTCCCCTTTTGTAATTCTTTCCTCAGACCATCTTGGACTTACTCAGTTAGAATATGCACTGCATGGTCTGTGCACGATACCTAGACACTATTTAAACCCATGTACTTAGTCAACTGATTCCTCAGTCTTATCTACTTGTTCATACTTTCAAGGGTGTGGATTAAGGATAACTCCTCAACTTACTTGGATCTCCCATCTCCACCATTCCACCTCTACACAGCTTTCAACTCTCTCTCCTTGCTGCCTTCATCTCTGGCATGCCCCTTGAACCTAATGCACTAAGCCTACTTTCCTCTTTTGGTTGTTTGCATTCCACTTTGTTACACTTATCTACTTGATCATACTTCCAAGGGTGTGATTTAAGGATAGCTCCTTCATCTCGCTTGGACACCTCCACTATCATCATATCTTTCAACTCATAGTGAAACAAGCCTCAAAACTGAGCTTGTTAAAGTGTAAGATGTAAAGCATAGGGAATTGTCACTCAGAATGAAGCGGAAACTCCAAGTGAACTTTGTTAGAGTTCCTTGGTCTATATTCATGGGTTTATATACTACAGGCCAGCTGTATGTACGTGTTTATACAAAGATAAGAGGGTATTCCGCCATTGGCTGGAATGTCATGGACTGTAAAAGAATACCACAGCTGTTATCTACATGCGTTAAGCATGAGGCGTATGGCAGAATGGAAAAGAAGCATAAAGTGGAAATGAAATGTGGCAGATCTTGAGATCATGCCGGAGATTAAAAAGAGAAGCATAAATGTGGCAGCCAATAGGATCCAGTCCTTTGGACAGCCTTTACATGAGGTGCGTATCTTGTCCTAGAACAGTAATTGTTCTGGATCGAAGAGTGCGCTAGAGAGGGGAACAACATAGTTGGACTTCAAGTCCGAAAAAGAGTGGATATCTGAAGGCAGGAAAATAGCGTTTGTAACACATAGATGCTCTCCTTGCCCATTTCATCACTGGTGCTCCCCTTGAGCCCCTGTCTCTTGAGTTCCTTTCCTCTTTTTGTTGTTTGAGTGACACTTCACGTCAATCACTTGGTATGTCAGTGTGTTCTTGTATGACCTACCTTCTTACTTACACTAGCATGTCCTTTGCATTAGTAGGGTACTCACCAATCCCAGACTAACTGCATCAGCAAACCAGCTCTTGTATTGACAGAGTTACACAGCCCTACAGAGACACTACAGAGAGGTACTAAAGAGATAGGAGCTACCCTTCTCTCTGATCTCTCATCCAAGGGAACAAGGTTCAACTATGATGTGCAGGTGGAAAGTCTGGGCAAAGTCAAGCACAGAGGTTATGGTGAACTGTGAGGAGAATAACTCACAGTTCTAGATCAAGGAATATGGTCAAGGTGAAGACAAGTGGAGTGAACCAAGGATGTGGAAAGTCAATTGACTGGTTGAGGGGAATTGTCATATGTGTCCCCTCTTATATACATATGTGAGGTTCTTATCTACCAATAACAATGGAGAGATAAGAATGATAAGAGATAAGGATGAGTCATGAGAAATGACTAAAGATATGGTTGTATCATATTGTATGTGTAATACACATCCTTATCATCCAATAGCATAAAGGACTCTTATCTCACTATCATCCAAAATGAATAATATGATAGTGACTCACCTCAGTTCTAGAACCACTCTAGAACCGGTATCAATCTAGATCTGAGTCTAGAATGATCTAGATCATATGACATATGAATGACAAAGTCTGAAGTAAGAAGCATCATAGATCTGGTATGAGATCATCATCAAGATCTCATCTCTCAACAGGTACCCAGTAATACAGATCTGCACAGAAAAATAGGGGCTATACATTTTTTTTTTCTGTATTGATCCAGGCTAAAATTTTTATGAGTCAATCTTTATATATATTCTAGTCTCTGTGCAATTTTCTGGAAGCAAAACTGAAAATCTGGTTGTGTGGTGTGCAAAGACATTGTGTGGGAAAATGATCAAAAAGTGCTGGTTTGCTGATGTGAAGAACTCTGTACAATAGGGTGGTTCAGTATTGAAATCGAAGGTCAATTTGGACTGGTTTTCATTCGTTGATTTCAGACCCCATATTGAAATCTGTTTTGGCACGGATTTCGGCCATGGTCAGCATGTGCATCTGAGTTTGAATCATCACTGCACATTGCACCATGACCAGGTGTCATCTGCTACAGACTTATACCCTCACAGCACTTTTCGCATGGCCTGCAAATCTAACTCCAAGGTTGTGCCAGCTAAAAACAACTCCAAGAAGACTGTCAAGAAGGAAAATTCCAGCACACCAGACTCACAACTTAGCGATGAGGCCAGAGGTTCACGTGTTGTTATTCCGTGAGTTTCTTCTGATGCTGGGCAATTTTCCTCTAAATGCAACATAGATGGGGCAAGGAGGAATATTTCCACAAAACTGACTCCCTTCTGACCTTGATCGAAGAGTCTGCAACATGGCATGTGGCATTTGGCTTTGACTTAGGTGGCTTAAAAAAACGCAACACTGACTGGCAAGGGGAAAAGTCTCATCCAGTATTGTGTGGACATTGCTGTTACCTTTTTTATTGATGGTGAAAAGGACTCTGAATGGAAAAGTGAGGATATCAAGCTTCTTTGCAGTGTGATCAAGAATTGCGTCAATTCGTAAGTAAAACTGATCTCTTGAGCTGGACTGATATAATTCATGGTATTCGTAAGGTTGAAGTCTACTTACCATGCCTTCAAGGCCAAGCTTGGCAAGACTGGACATGGTCTTGTCATCTCTGGGTCCGCTGATGAGCTTCACGAGGGCAGTGAAGTGGCGAATGTGTGGGGTATGTTTCATTGCTGATGGATGTGAAAAATGCTCAGTAGCTATAGAAAATATTGCAAAGAAGTTTCTGTGGTATTGTCGGATGGCAACGTTGATCAGTGGAAACCCAAATCACTCTCGAATTGTGGTCACCAATAGCCAAAATAGTCTTGACCTTGGTGTCTTAGGTACAGTGGGTGACACAGATGAAGTATGTCCTCATTGTTCTGTTCATCTGCCATGCTAATGTTCATTTTGAAACAAGATTGAACAATCGAAGGTTGAATCTAACCCTAAGTTTGGGTTATAGTGTGTCATAGTCCTTTAAGTCCTTCCTTGAGGCAAGAACTTCCCTTTGTCGATAGGGGAATCATCTTTACGATCGTGGATAAGAAATGAGAAAAGAGATAGGATTGGAAATGGGGTAAGAGTATCCCAAGTATCCCGATAAACAGGAGAGTAAACCTAAATCAAGAGTCCTTGGGGAACTAATGACAAATTGATAAGACTAGGGTTACCAGTCGAATCCTCTACTACTTATATAGTACAAGAGTCCGTGCACAGACCAAGCTGTGTGGATACCATCTATAGTAAGTATACATGTCATGCCCCGATGGGAGCGTATCTTGAGTCATGTCTGATGAGTAAGAGAGAGATAAGAAGTGAAAACTGCACTGCTCTCCATGGCAAGTGCCATCTGATACGATCACGATCGAGGATACTCGTAATCCTGATGAGTCAGAGGAAAGATAAAGGGAAACGTTGTCCGAGGGTATCCGCGGGGTAACGGTCAAAGATAAGCCCCAAAGTCTAGGATGGAATCTCTGGTCCGATGTCCGGCTGACCTAAGTAGGCCGAAGGTCGTCTCATCAGGGAAATTTTGAAGAGATTATAATCCTATATAATCCTCAAAGGGGGGTATATAATGGATTATAATTCCATATACAGTAATCCATTATCTACCATTATCATTGATTATCATTCCCTTAAATTTTCCCTGATGCTCACGTGTGGCGGATCACATGGACTGAAAGGAATTTGTATACCACCATTGAAAGTCCCGTCTGTCAGGAATCGGCAAGTGCCGCTAAGTGGTCATGTGTCCCAGATCACGTGATGAATGAAGTTATACTGGGATAGGAGTGTACCAATAAGTCACGTGAAGTCACGTGGTTCGAATTACATGTTAGCAGGGGTCTTCAAGGGCACCCTGTAGCAAAAAGTGTGATTGTCTGTTCAAAGTAAAGAGAAGAGAATAAGTAAAGCATCATTGTTCAAAGAAAAAGTACAGTTTCGTAACATCACCCCCTCTTCTAGGAGTGACGTCCTCGGCACTACAGTATACCTGTTATGGATTTCGAAGATACCTGGGAACGCGACGTGGAAACCATATGGAGACAGCTCTTTGGTGAAGAAGAAACGGACATGGATACATTTTTCTTTCCTACTCATTCTTATGATCGCTACTGGTTTGACCTATCTTCCATGGCGTATAGAGATCTTACTTGGGAGATCATTGACAGCGGTCAATACGACCCTCTGTTCCATGACTTCTAAGGTTACTTTCAGACTTCTCATGGGAACACCGCCGTTTCCCACGTTTACAGATGCCCCCGGACTTCTGACTCACTTCTACTGGGAAGTCCCATTTGTTTCTTTCCCTTTATACTTAGCAGCTCTCCGCTTCCTTTTCTGGACCACGGGACTCCGATACCTTTCTTGGACATGGGACTCTGCATTTCCTTTTACGTGTATGTTTCCTTTTATGCGTCCTTCGTTGATTTCCTTTTACGATACACGCAACGCGACGCGTCTTGTTGATTTCCTTATATGCGTCGTCCCTTTATGGTAACCCCCCTAGTATATAAAGGGTCGACTTGTAGTAGATAGCTCTTCAGCTTATTCTACGCATTTCTGCCTGCAAAGTCGTCGCTCCTGAAGAAGGTCGCTCAACTAAACTCCTGCGCTAAGCCCTTCCAGTCTTCCGTCTCTCGCTACTTACTGGGGCTTCTCTCTCACGAGCGATAGCCATATACTCTGCTCCTGGTCGTCGATGACACCACGAGTACGAAGGATCTCAAGTGAAGTCTTTGTTCTGCACCTGCATAACAATACCGGTACTTTTCACAATTCGAAGTCCAACCTTGTGAGTGTTATGATTCTATCATTCTCTATCAAACTTTTTACTTAACGAACCATTTCGCTATGCTCAGCCCTCGAAGGCGAGCACCAACATGTAATTTGTGTCACGTGACTCCTTCATACGATCACGTGACGTTCCACTTTTGGTATGCTCCTATGTCAGTATAAACTTCCTTCAGTCACGTGATCTGACACACGTGACCACTCCAGCACTTGCCGATTGGCCGATTACTTATCTTCTGCTCTTCTTTCGCCATTGGCCAGGCAACTCCTTATCTCCCCATTCTCTTTGACAAAGACGATATGACTCAGGATACGCGATCTTCGCATCATACGACTTTCCTCCTCCTTTTATCATTGGACGATAGCATACACACAGCATGGTCCGTGCACAGTCTCCTCATGTATATAAGCTAGATAGTTTGCGACTGGTAAACCCCAGTCTTATCTACTTGGTTCTACTTCCCAGGGTAGGATTTAAGGATAGCTCTTCTCCTCACTGGGACTATACACTACCTCCAACCATTCCGCCCCTTCACGACTTTCAACGCTCTCTGCTCGCCGCCTTCCTCGCCGGCAAACCCTTAGAAGCCGGCACGCTCTCTTTACTTTCCTCTTCCGGTTTATTGAGTGTCGATTCGTATCAGTGAGAGAGGAAGGACGAGGGTCAAAGTCATTTGAATAGTCCTTGAAGAGGGATGTGAACTCTGAAATAGAAAGTCCTCTTATTTTTCTGGGGGCGGCGGGGTGGGCTTGGTGGAATTGTTTTACCACTTCAGGAGCATTCTTTAGGTTGTCTGCTGGCTCCCATGTTCTGTCGGTTTCGTCCCATCCCAGCCAGTGGACGAGGTATTCTAATTTCTTGTTCTTGTATCGCGAGGCTGCGATATATTCGACTTCATGTTGTTTGTACCCTTCTTCGTCGATCGCAATAGTATCTGGTTTGATCTTCTTTTGACTGGGGAGGACATCTTTGTACGGCTTGATTCTAGAGATATTGACTGTGGAATGAATGTTAAAAGATTTTGGGAGTTTAAGAGTCACTGCATTGGGGAGAACTCTCTCGATTTCATACGGCCCAATCCATTGTTGGGTGAGTTTCTTTGCCATGTAAGGGAGCTTGAGATGCTCCGTCGAGAGCCAGACTTGGTCTCCTTCTTTGTAATTTGGTGTGGTGGATCTCTTTTTATCTCCTTGTTTCTTCATCCGTAGTCTAGTCTCTTCGAGGGCCTTCTTCACTTGATTGTGCGCAGTGTTACAGTCTTTTGCAAATGATCCTGAACGTGAAGCATCTCCTTCAAATCCAAACCGCGGGATGTAAGTTCGTGTAATGGCAAATGAGGTGGTGCTGGTTGCGGATCCTAAAGCATTATTGTGCTGGAACTGAGCCAGCTTGAGCCATTCAGCCCATTCTTCTTGTTTCTTCGACACATAGGTGCAAAGATATTGCTCTAGTTCTCTGTTTATCCGTTCGGTTTGACCATCCATTTGAGGGTGGTATGCAGTTGAGAGTCGTTGGGTAATACCCAGGAGCTTGCATAAGTGCTTCGTGAATTCGGAAATGAATTGTGGACCTCTGTCCGACACGATCGATGAGGGGATGCCATGTTGACACCATACTTGATCTCTGAATAACTTCGCCAGTTCTAAGGAAGAAATACTCTTCAAGCAAGGGGTGAACACCACCTCCTTGGAAAACCTGTCCACGATAACACAAATAGAGTCAAAACCTCCCGAAATGGGGAAACCTGAAATGAAATCAATACTAATATCTTCCCAAGGGTGTTCTGGAGCCTCGAGGGGAATCAATTTTCCTGCAGGTGCCTTTTGCTTACCCTTCATGAGGGCACACGTCTGACAGTGATCTATATAATTCTTAACGTTGTTGGTGAAGTTAGGCCAATGGTAAGCTCTTGATAGTAGGTGTAGCGTTCTTGCTCTTCCCACGTGTCCTGCTAGCGGGGAATCATGATATAACTGTAGACATTCAGTTCGAATAGACTGAGGAACAAAAACTTTGAATGAATCGTCTTTATAGATGTTTTCCGTCGAGCAATACTTGTAACCGCTTGGTATCTCTTTTACCTTTTTTGTCTCTTGCTGGACCTTCTCGAAGAAATTCGAGGTAATCTTAATGTTTCTCGTCTCTGTCGTGGAGGGATCTTCATATATGTTCATCAACTTCTTATCGGAATCGGTTTCAATACTTCATCTTGCATCGCCGTTGAGGTGGAATCGTACTTCTTTCTTCTTGTCATTGCTTTTTGAGCAGGATTCTCTTGTGTCTTCACCGTAGCGGAATTCTCCTGTTGGAATAAATTTCTTGTTAGTCGTCACAGGGATTACTACCTGATTTTCATTGTGGTTTTCAACCGCATCTCCATGATCTGGTCTTCTAGAAAGTGCATCTGCTCTGCCATTTGATGCGCCAGGCTTATAGCACATTTCATAATTAAATTCTTGTAGTAGTGCATGCCAGCGGGCTTGGCGTGGCGAAAGCGTTTGCAGCTTCTTCCAGTATTCCAGATTTTTGTGATCTGTCCAGATCTCGAAGTTATCTCTTCCTATGAGATAATGGCCCCAATCTTGCAGCGCTCAGATAACAGCTAAAAGTTCTTTGTCATAGATCAGGTAATTTCTCTCTGCGGAATCAAACGAATGAGAAATAAAAGCGCATGGGCGCCATATACCTTCATCATCCTTCGTGGATAGGACGGCACCTGTGGCGATATCCGATGTGTCTGTTTCAACGCGTATCGGCTTCCTCTGGTCAGGGTATGCTAAGAGAGTATCTTTTGTAAATTCTTTCTTTAATTGTTCAAAAGAGTCTTGTTCTTCTCTTCCCCATTTGAAGGGGGTATCTTTCTTTGTTAAATTATTCAATGGTCTCACAATATCTGCAAAGTTAGCAATGAAACGACGATAATAATTATGTACAAAGGCCAAGGAAGCCTTGTACTTGTTTCAACCTGGTGGGAGTGGGCCAGTCCATAACACTGGCGACCTTCTTTTTCTGCATTTCTATGCCGTCTTGAGATACGACCATCCCAAGGAAGTCGACTCTCTTTTTCGAGAAATGACATTTTTCAGGTTTGATGTAGAGGTCGTTTTCTCTAAGTCTCTTGAGAACTTCCTTGACTATTTCTTCGTGTTCTTGCTGCATTTTGCCTTTAGTGTAGATCATGCAATCATCTATGAAGATGATTACACAAGCATATAGATTGTTAAATATGTCGCTCATCATAGTTTGAAACGTCAGGGGAGAGTTTGTCATCCTGAAATACATTACCGTTGGCTCGTAGGAACCCATAGGCGTCACGAATGTGCCTTTCCATTCATCTCCTTCTCGGATTCGTATATTGTTGAATCCCCACCGTAGATCCATGGTAGTAAAGAGATCTGCTCCTTGTAAACGGTCAATTAAATTTGGAATCAGTGGGAGTGGATAGGCATTTTTAATGGTGCCTTCATTCAGGTATCAGTAATCCATTACCAATCATTTCTTACCATCTTTCTTGGGAATAAAAAATACTGGTGCCGTTTGTGGCGACTTCGATGGGTGGATATATCCCTTCTTGAGTTCTTTCTCAAGGAAACTTGAGACTTCTTCTAATTCTGTTTGTGATAGGGGGATGACGCGCCCTTTCTTCAGGATGAAGTCTTCTTTTAGTTCTATAGTGTGATCCCAGGGCTTGCGGCTGGGCATCCTTTCTGACTTGTTTTCGGAGAATCTATCTAGAAATTCATGATAAGTAGTCGGGACCAAATCCTTTAGGTATTTGGTTTCTTCTGCGGTCGTCATCGCCCTGTTGGTTTGTTGAGGCAGAATCTTCTCGTGTGTCATTCCTGTTACGGATTTCGAAGATACTTGGGACCAAGACGTCGAAATCATTTGGAGACAACTCTCTGGTGAACTTGAGACGGACATGGATACGTTTTTCTTTCCTACTCATTCTTATGATCGCTACTGGTTTGACCTTTCTTCCACGGCGTATAGAGACCTTACTTGGGAGATCATCGACAGCGGTCAATACGACCCCTTGTTTCATGACTTCTAGGTTATTCTTCAGACTTCGCATGGGAACACCGCTGTTTCCCATGTTTACGGATGACCCCGGACTTCTGACTCGCTTCTACTGGGAAGTCCCATTCTATCTCCTTTCCATTTATACTTAGCAGCTCTCCACTTTCCTTTCTTGGACACGGGACTCCGTATTTCCTTTTATGCGTATGTTTCCTTTTATGCGTCCTTTGTTGATTCCCTTTTACGATACACGCGACTCGACGCGTCTTGTTGATTTCCTTTCTCGTTTATTTTCCTTTATTTGTACCTCGTAGTATAAATACCTGCCACTGTAGTAGAATAGCTCTTCAGCTAATTCTACGCATTTCTGCCTACAAAGTCTTCACTCCTGAAGAAGGTCGCTCGACTTACCTCCTGTGCTAAGCCCTTCCAGCTCTCTGTCTCTGTCGCTAACGGGCTTCTCTCTCACGAGCAACAGCCATATACTCTGCTCCTAGTCATCGTTGACACTACGAGTACGAAAGGATTACGAGTGAAGTCTTTGTTCCGCACCCGCATAACAGTTCCCAGGTAGGGGTATCCGTTGTTCATCCTGTGATGGGGTATTTTCCATTTGAGTTTTTCAGTCATTGTCGACCTAGTGTTGGTCGGGATCTTCCATCTGTCGTCCGTTGTCAGCCTGGCCAGGATCTTCATTTCATATTCTATTCTTCTGTTTTGAGTCTTCTGCCTCGATTGACAGGTATCATTGCATCTAGTAAAATCAATTGAACCGGTGTTCCAGTCCACTTCCGGATTGTGCCGGGAAAGCCAATCAAAACCTATAAACATTGGGTGAGTCCCCAAGTTTGTCACATACGCCTCGCATGGTTCTCTGTGACCAGCAACTTCCATGATCAGTCTTGCTGTGTGGGTAATCCTTCCAATGCTGGAATTAGTCCCATCCGCATTTGACACGCTAATAGGGTAGTGTAGTGGGAATCGTTCTATATCGTTTTGTAAGCAAAATAAATTATTGACGAACGTATTCGTCGCTCCTGAGTCCAATAAGGCGTTAGAAAAAATTGTCTTCCAGCCTGCTGGGGATCTGTGTGAAATAATAATGTTAGGAGAGAGAGAGCCTCTCTTTGTGTCCATAGAGTTGAGAGAGAAGGAAGAAGATAAGGTGATTGAAGGAATGGAAAGAGACTTTTCAGGCTGAGGCCCTTCCGGTTGTGTCAGGTAAACTTTGGAATTATAAGTAGTTTGTCGTATTGAGGAAGAAAAGGTGTGGGCGTCGAAAGGGGAAAAATTGTCTGTAGGTGCAACGTCTGTTTCGTTAAGTAAGGATTGTTCGAAGGAAGATAAGTCTGTGAAACGAAGAAAAGCAAAGGTGTTTTTGTTGAGGTTGACCCCCTCTTCTGGCTTTGAAAGCTGCTCTTTTACCTTTTGGAGGTGTGCCTCCTTCTTCCTTTCACCACCAAGTTTCTTTCTCCAATATTCCTCGGCTTGACGGGATTTATAGTCCCAGTGAACCTCTTCCAGGTACCTGTCCTGGTCCAGTTCCTTGATTAAGGCTTCGCCCGCCTTCTCATGGGCTTCGGTATATCTTTTGAATGCCTCTCCAAAAGGCATGAGTTGCGCAAGTTGTTGCGCCCTTCCAAAGATGACGTCTCTGGTGTATCCCTTGAAACTCCTACCCTCCGGTGTGGGGGTGGTTGCTATCATCCGGGCGTCCCAGGTAGCCATCCTTGACACTAAGTCTTCTTTTTCCCCTGGATAGTGACCGAAGGGGTATGGCCGTGGCCTCGGGGGGTAATTAAGAGACATGCCCTTACTGGCCCTTCAAGAGGACCTCTGGGGGTGGAAACAGGTGGGGGGAGAATTTAACTGTGATGCAAAGTCAAACATCAGGGAAATTTTGAAGAGATTATAATCCTATATAATCCTCAAAGGGGGGTATATAATGGATTATATGGAATTAATTCCATATAATCCATTATCTACCATTATCATTGATTATCATTCTCTTAAAATTTCCCTGATGAAGGCCTAAGTCGGGACACAAAGTCCTCGACTGTGAAGGGTGGTGAAAATTTTTCTTTGGCTCTTGTTATGATTCCATCATTCTTTATTGAACTTTTTACTTAACAAACCATTTCACTATGCTCAGCCCTCAAAGGCAAGCACCAACATGTAATTCGTGTCACGTGACTCATTCACACGATCACGTGACGTTCCCCTTTTGGTATGCTCCTATGTCAGTATAAACTTCTTTCAGTCACATGATCTGACACACGTGACCACTCACTGTTATGATTGCATCATCCTCTATCGAACTTTTTACCGTTAACGAACCTTTTCGCTAGACTCAGTCCTTGAAGACGAGTCCCAACATGTATTTCGTGTCACGTGACTCCTTCCCACGATCACGTGACGTTCCTTTTCTGGTACGCTCCTATGTCAGTATAAACTTCCTTCAGCCACGTGATCTGACACACGTGACCACTCCGGCATTCGCCGATTGGCCGATACCTTATCTTCTGCTCTTCTTTCGCCATTGGCCAGGCAACTCCTTATCTTCTCTTTTTCATTGACAAAGATGATATGACTCAAGATACGCGATCCTCGCATCGTACGACTTCTCTTCTCTTTATTCATTGGACGATAGCATTCGCACAGCATGGTCTGTGCACGATTCTCTGTAGTATATAAACCCCATGTACATACGAACTATTCCCTAGTCTTATCTACTTGATTCTACTACCCAGGGTAGGATTTAAGGATAACTCCTCGACTACTGGGACTATACTACCTTCACCATTCCGCCCCTCCACAACTTCCATCTTTCTCTCCTCGCGGCCTTTGTCTCCGGGAAGCCCCTTGAACCCGGTGCTCTCCTTTTACTCTCCTCTTTGGGTTATTTGAACACGTCTTCATATCACTCACGGCATTTGCCGATTGGCTGATTACTTATCTTCTGCTCTTCTTTCGCCATTGGCCAGGCAACTCCTTATCTCCCATTTCTCATTGACAAAGACAATATGACTCAGGATATGCGATCTTCGCATCGTACGACTTTCATCTCCCTTTTACCATTGGACGATAGTATACGCACAGCTTGGTCTGTGCACGATCTCCTCATGTATATAAGTTAGATAGTTTGTGACTGGTAACCCCAGTCTTATCTACTTGATTCTACTCCCCAGGGTAGGATTTAAGGATTAACTCTTCGCCTCACTGGGAACCCCTACTTCTGCAATCATTCCTCCCCTCCATGACTTCCACCGTTCGCTCCTCGCCGCCTTCATCGCCGGACAACCTTTAGAAGCCGGCGTGCTCTCTCTCTTATCTTCTTTGGGTTTACTGAGTGTTACTGCATATCAGCTCTTTAACGGGAGCCACTTCATCAGAGCAGAATCTGGTCCTTGTGCTGCTTCTTGCGTCAAGTATAGCAGTCTTATCCAGATGAAACGAGATTGAACAATCGAAGGTTGAATCTAACTCTAAGTTTGGGTTATAGTGTGTCATAGTCCTTTAAGTCCTTCCTTAAGGCAAGAACTTCCCTTTGTCGATAGGGGAATCGTCTTTACAATTGTGGATAAGAAATGAGAAAAGAGATAGGATTGGAAATGGGGTAAGAGTATCCCAAGTATCCCGATAAACGGGAGAGTAAACCTAAATCAAGAGTCCTTGGGGAACTAATGACAAATGGATAAGACTAGGGTTACCAGTTGAATCCTCTACTACTTATATAGTACAAGAGTCCGTGCACAGACCAAGCTGTGCGGATACCATCTATAGTAAGTATACATGTCATGCCCCGATGGGAGCGTATCTTGAGTCATGTCTGATGAGTAAGAGAGAGATAAGAAGTGAAAACTGCACCACTCTCCGTGGCAAGTGCCATCCGATACGATCACGATCGGGGATACTCGTAATCCTGATGAGTCAGAGGAAAGATAAAGGGAAATGTTGTCCGAGAGTATCCACAGGGTAACGGTCAAAGATAAGCCCCAAAGTCTAGGATGGAATCTCCGGTCCGATGTCCGGCTGACCTAAGTAGGCCGAAGGTCATCTCACGTGTGGCGGATCACATGGACTGAAAGGAATTTGTATACCACCATTGAAAGTCCCATCTGTCAGGAATCAGCAAGTGCCACTAAGTGGTCATGTGTCCCAGATCACATGACGAATGAAGTTATACTGGGATAGGAGCATACCAATAAGTCATGTGAAGTCACGTGGTTCGAATTACATGTTAGCAGGGGTCTTCAAGGGCACCCTGTAGCGAAAAGTGTGATTGTCTGTTCAAAGTAAAGAGAAGAGAATAAGTAAAGCGTCATTGTTCAAAGAAAAAGTACGGTTTCATAACACATTTTAGGATCCAATTCCATGGCCTGCTTCGAGTCCTGCTATGCTATATGACGAGGATGATGATATCCTTGACTGTAGTTCACCACTGTTAGGTTCACTCTTGAATCAGCAAGAGAAGAGTAAGAGTAAGGAGAAAGTCATGCTAACTCTTTCTTTGAAGCGGTCGGGTGATAGCACTCTGACTGGGACTACATCATTCACGAAAAAACGCAAGACTACTCAGGATATTGTTCAGGAGGTGGCTGATGCAGAGCATCAGGCTTGCCTTTCCATGAATGAAGTCAATGCTCAAGAGAGGACTATTCATGAGGAGGTCAAGCATAGATCTCAGTATGAAATTGCTGTCAAGGTGGAGACAATGCATCTCAAGACTCAGCAGGATGAGATTGCTGCTCGTGCTGCAGAGACTGCTGCACAACGTGCTCATGAGCTTGTGATGATAGAGAAACAGATTATGTTGGCTCATGTTCAGCAGGGTGGTCATGGTGTTACGAAACTGTAACCTTTCTCTGAACAATGACGCTTTACTTATACTTTCTCTTTTACTTTGAACAGACTCTTTCACGATTCGCTACAGAGTGTCCTCGAAGACCTCTGCCAACCTGTACTTCGCACCACGTGACTTCACGTGACATATTGGTACGCTCCTGCCACAGTATAACTTTCTTCATCACGTGATCTGTGGCACATGATCACTTAGCGGCAATTGCCGATTCCTGACAGACAGGACTTTTATGGCGGTATACAAATTCCTTTCAGATCATGTGATCTGCCACACATGCATCGCCTTTCGGCCTACTTAGGTCAGCCGGACATCGGACCGGAGATTCTGTTCTAGACTTTGGGGCTTATCCTTGACCGTCAACCCCGCGGATACCTTGGACCTCATTTCTTCTTATCTTTTCACTTCCGTCTTTCTTCCCAAGAGATTCCCCGATCGTGACCGTATCGGAAGACACATGCCACGAAGAGCTGTGTATGTTTCCCCTCTTATCTCTTTCTGACTCATTGGACATGACATACGATACGTCCCCATCGGACATGACATGTACCCTTACTATAGATGGCATTCGCACAGCTTGGTCTGTGCACAGACTTGTACAGTATATAAGTAGTAGAGGATTCGACTGGTAACCCCAGTCTTATCCATTTGTCTATAGTTCCCCAAGGACTTTAGATTTAGGAATACTCCCCGTTCATCGGGCACTTGGGATTTCCCACTCTACATTCAATCTATCCTGTTTCTCACTCGTTCCTCGTTTATCATTTAAAAAGACGATTCCCCTATCGACAAAGGGAAGTTCTTGCCGCAAGGACTTTAAAGCATAAAGCAATACGACCTTGGCCTTAGGGTTAGGGTAATGATTCAACCCATGATAAGTTCTATCTCGTTTCACATGGTTCTGGTAGAAATAGTATTGACCCTCAACTATAACTTTCAAATTTGTTTAACTCCAACATAGTCATAGTAGTTATTTGACTAGTTATGCAGGCTTCTAAACAAGCCCAATTTTAACTCTTCCCTTTTGATCCTGGCTTCCAGCAATTCCACATCTCTAGAGTTGATCCTGGTATTTTCTGCTTCCTGTGCATATTCCTCCCTATGTGCTTGCTGTTACGGATTTCGAAGATACCTGGGACCGCGATGTCAAAATCATCTGGAGACAACTCCTTGGTGAAGAAGAGACAGACATGGATACGTTTTTCTTTCCTACTCATTTCTATGATCGCTCTTGGTTTGACCTTTCTTCCACGGCATATAGAGACCTTACCTGGGAGATTGTCGATAGTGGTCAATACGACCCACTATTCCATGACTTCTAGTCATTCTTCAGACTTCGCACAGGAACACCTCTGTTTCCCATGTTTACAGATGCCCCCGGACTTCTGACTCATTTCTACTGGGAAGTCCCTTTTATTCTCTTTCCTCTTTTACTTAGCAGCTCTCCGCATCTCCTTTTGGACACAGACCTCCGATTCCTTTCTTGGACACAGGACTCCACATTTCCTTTTATGCATACATTTCCTTTTACGCGTCCTTTGTTGATTCCCTTTTACGATACACGCGACGCGACACGTCTTGTTGATTTCCTTTCTCGTTTATTTTCCTTTGTTTGGACCTCGTAGTATAAATACCTGCCGCTGTAGTAGAATAGCTCTTCAGCTAATTCTATGCACTTCTGCCTGCAAAGTCTTCACTCCTGAAGAAGGTCGCTCGACTTACCTCCTGCACTAAGCCCTTCCAGCTCTCTGTCTCTTTGCTGACACCTTCTCTCTCACGAGCGACAGGCAATACTCTGCTCCTAGACGTCGACGACTCTATGAGTACAAAAGGATCTCGAGTGAAGTCTTTGTTCCGCACCCGCGTAACACTTGCCAGTGTGCATTGCGCTCCTGTTCCTCTTGTAGAATTTGTTGTCCCTTGAGGAAAAAAGCATCCTTGGAAGTATTGATACCATCTTGATGTCCCAAGATAAAGGTTTGAAGGTGGATACAGGTGATAATCCAAAGACATGCATATTGGATGTGTTTCTCATTGTCGATACGAACATGGAGACCTTGCAATGATTGCCAGGTGCCTTTGAGGTAGCCAACAGCATGTTCTGAGCGAATGCAAACCTTGGAGACAAAGTAGTTGTATGTGGTGTTCTCAGCTGTCTCCTTCTCAGGCCTACATTTCACAAAAGAATATTTTAGATTGATTACAATGAATAA
>JBBPMU010000384.1:0-25638 GCA_038090475.1 Wakefieldia striispora | reverse complement strand
GGGCTCAAAAGGTGTCACCGATGTCATCCATGACTGAGGTACCAATGGAATCGAGGTAGCCTACTTGATTGCCTACCACCTGTTACTTCGCTTGCTTTCTCTTCCTGATGAGATGGGCGAGGAACTTGAAGAACCCCATGGTAAGAGCCTTCAGTAGATGGAGAGGACGAATTCCGTCATTTAAAGCGTAGAGCTAACTTTCCTCAGGAATCCTGCTTCAGAGAGCTGTGACGCCTGAGGGGATCGGCGGCACTGAAGTAACGTAGCTCCACCCGATCACGGACGATCACCTTCAAAACTCCGATCATGTGCATGAGAGCGCGGCCTGGCAGTAGCAACGAATCCCATGCCACCTGTGGTATGAGCTCGCAGTAAATGGTGGTGAGACCAAGACCAGCGAAATTACAGTCACATTCAACTTATCCCTGTATTCCCATGTTCACCTCCCAAGCTCTGCAGGCAACCTCGGCCTCTCCAGCTCCTCCGGCCCAAAACTCGAAGGTAACAAACTCTCGACCGTCTCTACGACTACCCCACCCTCTGTCGGTGTCGACCGGTTCCTCACATCTTCCTCGTCGGACGGCTCTTGTGGGTAATCTGCCGGGACGAGAAGGATAGGCGTGTCGAGGGCACAAAACTCGCGGAGGATCTGACGGCAGATACCGCAGGGCGCGATCGTGGTGGGGACGTCGCTATAATATACGGAGGGGACAGCACAGGCGAGCGTCATCACGTCAATGGATCGGGATATGTGAAGGGATGGTTCAGAGATCCGCACGTGGTGACAGCCATGGCGACAAAGTCCTTCTTCCCCTCACTCTGCGCACGGACACACGGGGAAAGAAACGCGTCAGCGACCGAAAGGGGTTGAGGAGTGAAAATGAGACTCACAATTGCTTTCACGATCGCCGTGCGTTCAGCGCATATCGCCCCACCTGTAGACGCGAGCAACCAGGCAGCGATTCAGGTTGTGATCTGCTCTGCTACCCCGATAAAACGTACCGTAACTCGCGTTCTCGACGTTGCAACCCTTGATTATCGTCCCATCGGCACATAACAAGGCGGCACCGACACGAAACTTGGAGTAGCGTACATAGGCATACGCTTTGGCTATGTGCGATAAGTTTGTAGGCGAATACAGCAGGCATATAGATGAAAGTGTACCTTGAATGGCTGCTTGAATGAGCTCCTCGCGGGTATCAATGGGAAGAGACATGGTAGACAAGAAAATACCGAACGAGGAGCTCGCGCGACACCGTGACGACAACAGGAGAGTAACCTTTTTCAGTCACTCGGGGTCACCGAGCGGCCCCCGTCATAGTATCGCTATCATTAGGACAGTTACTCCAGACCCGAACAGATAGCGTAGTATACAACAGGCAGCACTAGAAGAAGTCCAACAGTATCCACTCGTATCCGCACCCACGCCCGAATAGTAAAGGGTATCCAATCGTCCGATATCACTGCAGGTCTCATGTCGATCCTAGACCCAAATCCGCCCCGCCCCACCACAATTATCACATGTCGTCACGTCAATCAACATGAACGTTTGTACACCCGAACCACCACACCGCACACACAGGCGGCCACCTAGCCTGGGATCGCCGGGTGAGACCGCAATCGCATCCGGTACTGGAGGGGTACCGTACGGAGACAACGGGTTCCGGACATAATACGACGGTCCAGCCGGTGCTTGGATGGAATGAGGCTGCGACACGGACCGGTTATGGTAAGGATGTTGAGGCGGCGGTGGGAAGGGGCTAGATCGTTGCTGTGATGCATAGGCAGAACTCGAAAGCGATCCTAAGTTGAACGAGTGATGAGGTGGTAGGAATCTCGGCAGGGGGCGCTGCATTCTAGGATCATTCCCGGAGGGAGACCAACTCGTGTATGCGAGTGCACCGGAATACGGCTTGCCATATTTTTCCCAGCATTTGCGACATGGATGGGAAGGATCGTAGTTTTTGTAGCCTGTGTTCTTGCCTATTTTGCATGAATACATGGTTCGTCATACAACAGTTGAGAGCTCACATTTAACACACAGGTGGTCCCTGGGATATACAAGCAGATGGCCGTCTCGTAACAATGGATGTCCAGGTATAGGTCTCCGCGTCGGGGATCCATCATCCGGTACCATAGGCGGGGAAGGACGGGGTGGGGTCGATACTGAGCGAGGTGGAGGCGGCCCTGGCGGCCCCGGAGGTGATGCATACACGGTGCTCGTACCTGTACCAGAGTATGGGGTAGCGTACGCTCCCGCATTAGCTCTCTGTGCCATCATCCGTTCATCATGTGCACCCGAAACGACGTCCGCGATTTCCCGGACAGTATCAAATAGGGCACCAAGAAGGCCCCCTCCATTTCCATTCGGCCGTTGACGGTACTGCTGTTGAGATTGCCACGGAGCCAGATCCGGACGCGATGCTTGTGGGTAATGACAGCCATAGCTAGAGCCCGTGAAAAACTGCGGAACTGGTTGTGAAACAGGCAACTGCGGATTTGGATACAGTTGTGATCCTGAGTGGGATACGGGATGCAGAGTTGGCGATGAAAGTGGGGGTGCTTGTTGAAAAGGCCGTGGCGGTCCTATTCCGAGTGTTTCCTCACCGAGGCTCACGTTTGCAGACGGTGTGTAGGGAGGAGGTAGATCATCATCGATGTCATGCGTCGCTACTGGCGATGGCGCAGTGTCTGCAGAAGCTATACGGCCTGAAGAAGCAGAGATTTCTGACCGGGGAGGCAGATCGGGTGGTGGAGAGGAGCTACGTGGTGGAAGGGGCGGAAGTGGAGGAGATGGTGGTCTTACCACCACCTCAGGTTCGTTTGAGGGCGGAGTACTACGAAACATATTCCTGCTGAGCACGATGAACGTTATTCCTGCGACGAAAAAGTGGAGAAATCGTGTTATGAGTGTTTACTGCGGTTTAGCCCGCCGGTGGCCATGTTCACAGCCACCCGTACCAAATGACCAGTTGCGTCATAGACTCATAGCAATATTCGGAGTTTCAAACGTGTCACCAACACCTTCGGGTCTATGATCAAGTGACGGGTTATCACCTTTCAATGACATTATCTATGGTTAGCTCCGTCTTCGTAGGAGTTGGTGAGCCAGGATCCAGCGTTCAGCTGAGTACAAGCATTTTCTCACTCCTCCAAATATGCATGATCATCAGCGATGAGTGAAGTACGAAATCATGATGGAGGTGTGCCAGTCCTGACGTCACGATTTTCTCGCAGGTTCACCACCCCCTGGTGTTGGGTCGTTTTGGCTTGTCCCCGACTTTACTTGGCGCACCCTATTCAAGTTGACCACTTTACCGGCGTCAATTCATGGCCGAATTACACAGACCTGCGCCTTCTACTGCTACCTATACGATGCACGACTTCAATGCTGACACCCACGATCACCCTTCCTCCCGACGCGTGTGTCTGACGCATCGTGACGCAAGGTGATCGGAGGGTTGATCAACAAAAAGCCCCTTTCTCAGTGTCAATACCTCACCCTGGCTACAGGTGCTGCTGCATTTCGCACCTTGTACATGTGTGCTGTGATCCCTCGACCAGCTAGCTCCTGGACCAAAAGCGTCGCACACCAAGACGATTCGTTACACTCCAACGGTATAACCCGCAGGTAGTGTTCAGCGAGTCGCCGGGTGTCCATCGCAGCGAAAGTAGATCCAAAAGAAATCGCTTGCGATCGAGGATATTCAAAACACTCGCATCATTCATCATCAATGCCCCCCTCATCGTCACTCCTCGGAGACCCATCTCCCACCAAGCGCATCCGCACTCTCACGATATTACTCCTTTCTCCCGCATTCGCTACTGTCTCCCGCCACTGCCTCCACAACTCGACCTCACCCGCGCACCACGCCTGCCACTCTTGACACGCAGGCCCGTCGACACATTCCAACTCGAGGTCCTCCAGATTCGGGAGCACGATCGGCCAATCAAACAACCTCGGGAGACATGTCAACGCCTGCAGGGCAAACGATACCGAACGTAAACCGAACGGGCCAGAACACGCTCTTCCTCGCACCGCAAGGTACCTCAACGAAGGTAATATATAAAACAAAGCAAACGCCGCGGTCGCGTTACCAAACACCCTACCACTGACCCGAAGATCGCGTATATGTGGGAGCGGCGTGATACCGCTTCCTTCCAGATTCTCCAAGGTGGCAAACTGGAGTCCTACGACGTTGCCGTGGAGCTCGAGTTTGATCAAGTTGGGGAAGGATATGATGACATGATGGAAACACGACGCGGAGAGGACGAGCGAACCACGTTTGAGTGTGGGTGCAGTCCACACCAGTGTGGTGAGGTTCAGCCCAGTGCCCCAAGGTAGTCTATGCACGTCGTGTGCAATCACGACGTTGTTCAATTCGAGCCGCTCCAGCTGCGGGGCGTTTTTGCCATCAAAGAAACAAGCCCTGGACCAAGTTGCACATGTGTTTCCATCCATGGTGACGTGGCGGAGGGTGGGAAACCTGGAACCACGTCCCGTCCAGGTTTGCAGGACGAAATTCATGAACGTGCTGGATTCGGTCGCATTGATGGTGATCGACTCAACCCTCTGAGACGCGGGGGCGAATATGGTACCCTCGTAATCCAACGGTGACAGGATAGATTGGAGCTGTGCGGTGAGCGCAACGATGGAAAGTGCCCCCGACTTGGGAAAAGGGTTTCGGAATGGCCATTGGTGTACCGTGAGGTGAATGGAAAGGGGTAACGAGTAGCGCAGCTGTTCCTTCAGCGCATGAATGGATTGACGTGGGGTTAGATGAACGCGTCTCCAGAGCATGGGACAAGCAAATACAATGTTTCGCCACGTTCTCGAAACGCTTGCAAGGTTCCTTGGAGGACTTAACTGCCAACCACCGGCGGCGCGCTGGTGCTGATATTGGTATGACGACGATTCGGACGTGATCACGTCGTAAAAGATCATGATCAAGAGTTCCTCTAGCAGAATCGAAATGGGGCTAGAAATGACATTCAACCTGGACCCTGGGTTCCACGTTGTTTCAGAGCACTGGGACGTGGTGTCACCGGTTGCAGGGAGTTCGTCAGGTTCCTGCATAGCCGACTGCCTGCAAGAAACATTTATCGGTGAAGCTCTACTAATAGCAGAGCGATCTTACAGAAATGAGTGAGTAATCGACTCCAGACTGCCCTTTTCTGCTTCAACCTTGGCACGCGTGGTAAAGTCCATCGCGAACACGGCTTCGTGTGCTTGGACCTGAACCTGAGTGTCTGATGTCATAACCTACGACGTTCTTGGTGCCAGAAACCAGTTGTCAAAGCACGAGGTGTTCACGGGGAGCGAAAGGAAAGACGAGCGGACGTCCCAGAAAAAGTGGTCCCCGATTCCTTCCGGACCGCCACGTTGGTCAGTTCAACCAGTCATTCGGTTTCGAAGCGCAAAGGGTCTCTCTGAACCGTCATATTACGACACGGTTAGGACCACGTTTTTCCCAGGATGTTCATAGTCCACAGGGGTGGCCCGGTGGGTCAATGTGGGAAGCGCAAAGAGTGCGGCGCAGGTACATAGTTGTATCGCCGTGATACGGAATCGACGGTCGAGCACAGACGACGGTGGCGTAGAGAGATCCTGAAAGACTTGTCCAAGAACCTCTTTTCCGTCCGATAAGGTGAAGACGGTCTGATGAAATAGTCTCGGAGTTGGCAGGTGTCTAGCACTTGTGTCATTCAAGTACGTACCTAGTAAAACACGTTGCATAACTCGAATTTCAGCCAGTCTCGACTCGGCCGAAAAACTTACATAGGTGAGCGCTCGCACACGACTCAATGGGAGATTTCACGACCTAATCGCACGGACTCGCAGTGCCTTCTGCCACCCACGATCTCCAAGCATGTGTTGCACTTCCTACCGGCCACAACTGCCACAAAGAAATAGATGTATGATACTGAGGGGGCATTTGCATGTCTGTAACATAGATTTTTGCTTGGGTTGGCCTTCTATTCATGTACGAGCTCTCCCCGGGTCAGGTTTGATTGAACGACACATGTTTCATGACGCAGCATTGGAGCTCTTCAAGACACAGGATACTCCTCAATCCCCGCTCGAAGAGATAGTCATGTCAGTGTTGATTTGGCTGGAACACTCGCAGTCAACCAGTGTCACATTTATGACTCGGCCCTGTATTGTACGTGAGCGGAGGACAGGGAACAATACTTGGAGCCATTCGAGTCGTGGCGCCCTGTCCAAAGTTGGCCAGTCTCGACAAAACGCGCGTTCGGCATCGATGGGCGGGTACAAGACATCCCCATCGAACTTGATTAGTTCGGTAATGCCGGGCACGTTCGAACGACTCGAAGGCAGGGGTAGAACATTCAACCTAGCACCAACGACGATACGGTAGCATTGGGATGCTGCATATAGTCGGCTACTGACAGTGTTCAACCGTCGAATAGCACTCCGACGTAATACAAACACGGTCAACGTACATTGAGAGACAGATATTATGATCATCACCTCTGCCTATTCACTAATTCGTTTTCGTCGAGATGCAGCGAGGAATCTGGGCTGTGGCCATGCTGCAATGCGTTGATTGCACGTCGTCAATTGAAAATGACGACGGGACGATACGGAGGTGTGAGACGTACAGCTTGAGCTCCTCAAGTGCACTACTAAGGGCACCACGCAGTTGTTCCACAGAATCATCCTCGGTTGTTAGGGCCGGAGCAGAGCAAATAACCTGGCAATTTCGGAGTGAAAGAGTTCAACGCGTCCCTGTTCTTTATGCCCCTCTGGAGCGAGATTTGTCACTCTGCCGTTGGACAAATGGGGAGAGACCTGAAGGTGCGAAAGTACAGTCGTCCTATGAGAATAGTATTTGCCACGTCGTTAGGAACGATGCACTGATTCCTGAACGACCTGAATTGTGACTTCGAGGGTCCAGGTGTCTGACGAATCACTTGATGCTTCCCCGCCTCTCGCGCTCTCCGAGTCTTTCTGTGGCGGCACAACGTAAGATCGATAACGATCTAGCTCAGTCTTTTGAGATTCGCAGTCCGGGAGCAAAGTGGTAAGACAAGACAAGAAGCATAACTCCTGCTACTTCACCTGAGTGATTCACACGTGACGCGTGACCCTTAAACTGTCCATGATCAAGTTCTTTGTAGTAAACTGAACAACCAAGAAGACAAATGGCCACCAAAAGTGTTGCTAGTGCGCCTTCTACCCCAATGTCCCCTGCGTCTCTATTGTTCTCTACGTCCAAGGCCAAAGAGCTCGCCCATTTCTCGAAACCCTACAAGAACGAAGCACTACTGCGATTGCGAAACTCAACTCTCTCCCTTGTGACTCTCGTGTTACTCACATACTTGCTCCCTATCCCATCACTGTGGACGGCTTTCAATGTCGTACGCGGAGAGAGCGTTGTCGATGCATTTTGGGTCATCTGTGCTGCTGGTATGTGCGTCGTGTCGTGTTGACGTTAGGCTTGAACTGACACCTTGCGTTTTTTTCAAATAGAGATTATGCTGTCAGGCTTGCTTGGGCTCAACCTTGTTCAGGCTGCCATCGCCATCCGATATCCACGATCACCCCTTCCACCCCTTCCTTCACCTGCCAAAAGCGCGCTAACCCCCCAAGGCCAGAAAAAACGACGGACAATCTTGTCACCGGGTGTGAGTGCGCCTTGGCTGCTGGTACTGACATTGACATTGATTTGTATTGGTGGCATCGATAGACGAGTCCACAAACACAACGGTCCTTCAGTTCATCGTACGTCCTCTCGCCCGCGTCGACACCTTCGCGCACATTGCACTACTCCATGCCCAGCACGCCATCCCCATTTGGTGCGTCCCTTGGGGTTTCAACAAGCTCTGCGCCGTCGACTCCGTCTCCCTCGCTTAATGCGTACCATGGAAAGCATCCTCCCTCCCTCGGACGTAGGTTGTTCCTTGCATACACGCCTAATGGACACAATGCTCACTCTAGTCATTTGTGTCTCTATAGGTGCTTTTACTGGATCGACGCTCAGTCGACTGGCAGGCGATTCTGGTGACGATTTATGACGACTTTCATCCTTGCTTCATTCGCGCATTTTTCGGGTGTACATGCATACCATCAGATATTGAACATTCTTGTATAGAAAGCAAGTTGTCTCAACCGTGCGATCCCTCCACTCGGAAGCGCAATCGCTTTAGAACCCGATCGACTCGTGAAAAATTTCCCAGATAACTTTTTACCGTGGTTCGTAATCAGACCTACGTCCGCACATCAAGGCGGAGTCACAATATCACTTCCCCCTTCGCAAAAAGTATTGCATTCCCCCTGAACACGACAACCTCTCTCTTGTCGTCGAGCGTGATCCACAGATCTGCTCCCCGTGGGCTGACTTGCCTGACATACGTCTGTTGTCCTGCTTTGATTCCAATCACAGGCAGCGATGCATAATATGGCACGATAAGTGTATGTGCATTCCCGCAGACATGATCTTCCGGGAGCTCCTGAGCAGGCGCAAACACCCGTGACTCAAACGCATGCGCTTTATCGGGGGTGAGATGACACAGAGTAACGACATCAGACACACCCCCCTGGACCTTCAATGATCAACGTCTCAGCGAGCGTGTCTCGCGCAAAGACCGAAACACTCACGAGCGCGTGTGGGTCGATATCTCGACCATCAAGTCGTTCGTCGGCGTTGAGCACCACCATGATGTGAAACGAGAGCCGGCCCGTTCCGCGGGCGACAAACTGGACCTCGAGTTCTGTCGCGTCTTTTCGGAGCGCTCGCGCTACTGCTTGGTGGACGCGGTCTCTCTCTTTTCCGAGGATCGGCTCAACAGGGGTGACGGGGAGCTCGATCTGGTACGACATGTCATCTAAATCGGCCTGGACACGATCGTTGTGATCGGCGTTTGCGTCAGACGGAGAGACGGCGCGAGCGCTGATGATCAAGCCCGACGCTGTTCTGAGACGTAACGGGCCATCTCCTTTCAGCCTCAGCTCTGGAAGTAAACCTTCATAGATCGTCATGGTGGTTGCTAGCGTGCCATGGCCACAGGTGGGGATTTGACGGCCGGGCAGGAAGTACCGGATGTCGAAGAGGTTGTCGTCGATCTCGCCGGGGGGCGCGACGAAGACGGTGATGGGCTGGGCGAACGACTTGGCTACGGCGCCCATGGTGTCGATGTCTATGATCGGGGTGGAAAGAGATGGGGTAAGGCTGAGGGCGCCGCGGGGGAGGGCGACGATGACTGCTGGGTTCCCTCCAAGGGAAGAACGTGTGAAGGCATTGACGATCACGAAGGGGAAGGTCGGCATCGCACGTATGAGTGGATCGGAGGAGAGCCGATGAGGACAAGCGCTTCAAGGTTTATCATGACCATCGTATTCTTACCCAGTCGAATCACGTCTTGCTTCGTGGGGGTTTCGATTCTTGTTCGGTTCTGCATTTCAATTGGTCCATTCGAGATATTCTTGTACTCACCGGCACCGTCCAATGCCATCGATAGAATGATCGTTTTGACCTTTGGCCTGAACGTCGCGAGATCGCATCCAAGTCCCATGTGCTCGTCATGGCAGTAACCGACTCGAATACAAGCTACCAGCGACTTCTTCAAGGGCGGTAGCTTCGTATAGCTAATCGGAAGTGCAGATACCTCAAAGCAGGTCCTGGTCCGCGGGCCATCGGCCCGTTCAGACAACGCCGGTAACGATGGTGCTTTGTAATCGGGCAACCCTGGCTGTCCAACACTCGTCGAAGGCCGTCTCAACTTCCGTCCGAGTGTCTCGAACTGATCGTGACGCTCTCAATCTCCTTCCGGCATTCGATCAAATCTTCTCTTGTCTAATCACTTTGGCATCAAGCTTTGTCATAGACGCGAATGGCTTTCCTCGGAAGCACAGATCTCATCAAATCCCGGTCAGCTTCACCTGAACGTTCCTTCCAAAGTGACGCCTAACTACTACCACTTGGTTCTGGACCCCGTCACGTACATCCAACTAGGCAAGTCAGAGCATCAGTTCTCCTTTTGCAAACAACTTCGCATTTCCCTTGAACACGATAACACCTCTCTTCTCGTCGAGCGTTACCCATAAATCCCCTCCTCGCGGGCTGACTTGCCTGACGTACGCCTGCTGCCCTTGTTTGATCCTGCTCCCGGGCAACGATGCGTAGTAAGGCACCATAAGCGTATGCGCACTTCCACAGACAGGATCTTCCGGGATGCCGTTGGAAGGCGCAAACACCCGTGACTCCAACACATGGGCTTTGTCCGGGGTGAGATGGGATAGACTGGTGATGCCGAACGGGCCCACGTCGATCTACGCAAACCATCAGCAAGGGGATCTCGGATATCAGCGAGGCCCTAACACTTACCAGCGCTTGCGGGTCCACGTCTCGGCCATCGAGTTCTTCGTCGGTGCTGAGCACCACCATGAGGAAAGGCGAGAACGATCCCATTCCGCGTGCGACGAACTGAACATCGAGGGAGGCTGGGTCTTTTCGAAGCGCACGTGCGACCGCTTGGTGTACGCGGTCCCTTTCTGTTCCCAGCAGCGGCTCGATGGGTGTGACAGCGAGCTCAATCTCGTAAAACGCGCCGTCGTAGCGATCGTTGCTGTCATCGTCGTTCGCACCGGACTGGGGGATGGCACCAGCGCTGACGATCAGGCCCTCGGCCGTTCTGAAACGTAACGTGGCATCTTCTTTGCTTCTGTTTGTGTTCACACCAGGAAGCAGGCCTCTGCAAATCGCCATAGTGGTCGCTAGCGTGCCATGGCCGCAGAGAGGCACTTCGCAATCAGGGACGAAGTACCGGATATCGAATAAATCATCGTTGGTCCCAGAGGATGGGGATGTGGGTGCGACGAAGACGGTGATAGGCTGCGCCAACGACTTGGCGACGGCACCCATGGTTGGAGCATCTATGATTGGGACATTGACACCCCGTGCGGGGTTGAGGGTGCCGCGGGGGAGGGGCACGATGGCCGCTGGGTTTCCTCCTAGAGCGGAACGCGTGAAGGCGTTGATGATCACGTAGGGGAAGGTCAACATCGCACGTATGGGCAGGCTGAGGAAGGGGAGACAGCAGATGCTCGTTCAGTGACGTTCGAGTCACATCGTAGTGAGTATTCCTAGGATTTCCGCAGTAGTGATCGAGTCAAGTTGAGTCATCTTACAGCGTGCACTCAAATTTCCTTGCGAGGGCTTTTGTCCGGTTTTGCCACCGATCGAAACATGCCGAAATCGAAACAGTGACACCGCTCTCCTCACTCCATCTGGCATGGCCCATCAAATAATTTTGACATGCGGCCTGGCTTGAGTTACCAGGACCGCCTCTTCACCAGCCCATACTTTGCTGGTCAACGTTAAACGTGTAACTTTCTGGCTTTGCACCGAATGGCTGTTTCCTGACGACATTGTCGTTAGTTCTTATCACCTCCCTTGAGCCGTTGATGTTCTCACCGCACTCAGCACTGATCAGCGGCGAACTTGCGCCGACGACGTTACAGTACAACAAGAGACGTAACTCCAACCGGGGTGTAGTTTCCTGTGAATTACATCGATGGTGGGCTCTGGGCCTTGCCCATGCGAACCGTGTAATCGTCTTGGCACCCGAGTTATCCCCCGATTATTACAGAAGTACTTAGCGTGGATGCTTCCGTTCGCTTTCTTGGCAGCCGATACGGTTCTTGATCAAGATAAAGTTCTGAGGTAGAGGACACGTTCGTCAGCGGCTCGCCCGCAACGTTAACTACGGGTCAAAGTGTTTGCTTCTCCCCTGGAGAACATCTCGTTTACCCACGTTGACGCGCTTCCTCGGCCTCCGTGTCGCGTGAGGTGCCATGTGTGGCTTCTTCTCCCTATCGGGGTAATATGTTGCGGCCTTGCGTGGCAGTAGGTGACAGCATTCATTACGGTATCACGGCTGGATGCGCTAAGCCTTTTGTAGAGCGCATCGTGGCAGGGTATGCGGCACACACATCCCCTCACGTCTTGAGCTTTCACTCAATGGCACTGTAATGGAGGGACTGACGTTGCAAGATTGTTGGGTGTCTCGCGTCACGGCCTTCAATGCGTGTGCGTCCCATGTGGTATGTCATGCGTCGGTGCGCTGACTGTCCTTGTTGCCAGTTTCAGCGCTCGTTCTTGTGGTCTGGGATTGGCTCATACGTCTGGACGAGGAGATCACTTGGATATGGCCGTGCGTGTTTTCATGATTTAGTTCCTTCTTCCACCCAGATGCTCATCCTCGTGCGGTCGTGGTTATATAGCCAGCCTCTCTCGGCGGTTCACAAATGGATATATCTCTTTTGTCGATATGCGCCTTTTGGTT
Source organism: Wakefieldia striispora (assembly GCA_038090475.1). Lineage (NCBI taxonomy): Eukaryota > Fungi > Basidiomycota > Agaricomycetes > Agaricales > Hymenogastraceae > Wakefieldia > Wakefieldia striispora. The sequence continues at coordinate 13,329 of JBBPMU010000384.1, read as the reverse complement.
GTCACATGTACGTGCAAAATCCCAATTACTACGGTGATCGTCAACCGTTTTCCCTGTGATAGTATTAATATCTTATGGGTGCACCGAATGGAGCAGTATGATCAGTTCTCGACGTCGACTTGTCGGATGTGGCTTGCCTATCAGGGAGTCGTTGTCGAGGTATTTTTGGCGGTCGTCGAAGGATTGCTCATGATTAGAGGTATTATCCCTTTTCGTTCTTCCTGCAATCCGGCGTGTGACACAACGCACAGTTTACGCACTATGGGGTCGGAGTAGACGGATATTTGCCTTCCTCGCACTTTTCCTGATTATTGAGATTTCGTGTTCCGCCATCAGCCTCAGCATCATCGTAGGAGATGCGTACTTCAGCCGGCTTTGTATTTTCAACAAACCCCCACTTATGTATGTTCTTTTCAGGTAATTCGTTTTTCTCTGCGGAGACAGCCTTGGTCTCATTGTGGTCTTAGCGTCGCCGCTTTAGTCACACAGCTCTCTATTGTCATCCTCACGCTCTCCAAATGTCCATTACGTTCTACACAACAGCCCGCTCTTGTTACATTTGTGACAAGAGAAGGCAGTGTAGCGTCGTTTACAGTTTGTGGTACGTCTTCCGTTCCATTTTCCGATCGCACACGATTCTGAATCGATGCTGCGGCCGCGTGCCTCATTTCTGAAAGCGTTACTCATCGCCAGCTTCGTATATCTTTTACTTGACACTAGATATGGCGACGTCATCTTCTAGTACGTATCTCATTTCGATTCATGCTCCGGGCGTTGAGCTCAGGATCGCTTACTCGATATGCAGTTGGGTGTTGTCGGTCCTGTCGGTGTGCGTGAGTGAAATTTTATTTCTTATGGGTGCGGCGCATGACCGACAGATGGCTTCTGACAGGGTTGTAGACTGGTTCTCGCCGTGCACCGATTCTCCTCCGCCGCGAACCCTGAGGAGTCGCGCGTCAACGATATATGCTTTACGTCGGTATGTATTATTGAACCGGAACCGGAGCCGGACGCTTCGCCGTGAGAGGGGAAGTGGAAGGGTGTTTCAACATGAGATGAGCGATACCATATGTATGTCGGTCCAGTGTCAAGACTTAACGTGCCCCACCTTAGCCGATGGACGGCGCGGTCTTCGCGTTATGTCGATTGGACGAGGCTGACATGATAGATAAGTGTGCCTGCGTCAGGAACACGGCGGCGGAGATCGCGAGAGCGAGTCGAGTTTTTTTCTGTCGTTGAAGGGGACTCCCGATCGGGGCTCGATGGTGTTGCCCGCGGCGCATGTCTTTGACCCTAGGAGACGGACGGAGGCGGATGGGCACACGTACTTATGTTCTTGGTGTGGCTGGATGTCATTTTATTACCCTCTTCTCCCTTACGAGTGTTACGCACGCAAGGTCTGGAATCTGAATTTGTTTCGTCTTCAAGTCTCCAACAGAGCATGGCTCAGTTTGGAAGGTAGTGCCACTCGGCCTCTGACAGGGACGCCGACGGAACTCTGAATCTGAAAACACCACCTGAGATGGCGTTGGGGTTCCCATCGTACAGGGTCAGTCAACGTGAAGTAACTGTGCGTTACGTGCACCACATAGATAAGACCTACGGTATCCGCTGCTGATGACCCATCGTTTTGTATCCCACCGGGGACAGGGCGGGAAACCGATGATCAAACGATGATTCATTGCGACCTGTGTTTACCACAGTTGCATCTCAACGTCAGTATAACTGCGGTTAAAAAAGGTGTTGTTGGCCATCTGCAAGGCCGCCAAAGTAACATGTGAGAGCCTTCAACTTGGCACCCATCCACTCTTCCTCGACTTCCACCATTTCGGCCTGGTCTTGGTCCACCGACGGCGCAGAATCCGTCAATAACGTTGATATCTCGTCCAGACCCGCATTCCGGGGTAAGAAATAAGCCACGTTCCGAGTGATCTTTCGTGTCAGATGGAAGAGGTCAGCACCATGGATGGGTTTGATTTGAGCGAGACTGAATTCCTGATGTCGTTCGGCGGTCGCACTCCCGCCGACAAGTTCAGCGTCGCTGTTTCCTTGTGACATATAGTCTGGACCTCCCCATGGAGGACTGAGGAAGACGACATCAATCGGACGTTTTCTAGCTGGGCGAGAAGCGTATGCATGTGCGAACGAGATGTAATCGCCCAAGATGAACTCGATACGATCAGCGACGCCGTATATGACTGCGTTATGCTTCGCGAGGGCCAGTCGCACTGGCGAGACGTCCAGTGCAATCACTGTAAACGGGATGGAACATTGAGACGTGAGATAAGACAGAATCGGTACTTGCGTACCGTGCTCGCACGTCTTAGCGAACGCGATGGCGTTTCCGCCGACGCCACAAAAAGCGTCGAGGATCGTATCGCACCGACATCGTTCCGCAATCTGGTTCGCGATCAGCTCAGGAGTAACGCTGTACCACCCTTCCTCGTCCAACAGGCACCCTTGGTCGTAGAGGGTGAAATAGCGTTTCCGCTGAGAGAAGTCTGCGGTGGACAGTGAGGAGCGCGGATGAAGGACAAAAGGGTACCGTACATTTTTTTAGGTTCTCAGGGACTTCGGAGGCGGTTCTGTAGTGTGGTACAAGCTGTGTGACGTCGTAGGAGAGCCACTTAGATGCAAATCGGGAGGGTTTGTTGTCGCTGGACTGAGCGACGTCCGCATTTGGGTTGCCGGTGGGTGTTACTGCATGGGATGAACTTTTCGCGACGTTGGAAGGATCTGGAGTGGGCTGCTGTTGTTGAAACGCCTGCTTAGCAAAATGAGACAGTCCTGATAAGTTCTTCGTTCGTTTGCCCATAAGTAAGTTATTAGACGTACATTCACTTGCCACTGCCTTGGAAGGCGGAGTTGCAACCCCCGCTAGTACACCAACACTACTACAGACTCTGCGTTCGTCATGAACTGTCACGTTTTTCGCCGCGAGACACCGTTCAGAAACATCACGATAATGGCCAGTTCAGTTCAAATTCAACCTGAGATGGTATACGTCTGGAACCTGGATTCACCCGGTCAGAGCCTGTCTGACCATTCATCGCGGTATTCTGTTTCAAATCGCACCAACAATGCTGTTGTGATTTGAAGCCTCTCCCGGTGTATAAAAAGGTAAAGCTCGAGGACGAAGTGTCTCGTCCTTCTCTGCCATCCTCGAGCTCGACGATCTCTCAAGCCCTCAAGTTTACCTTGCCTCCACACCTGTCTCAATTCTCGTGTACTCGGGATGCACGCGTTCCAGTTGATCCCTCTGATCTTTCTTCTCTCTGTCGTCCGTTCACTGGAAGCGGTTTCTCTCGTGTCTAGGTCTGCCCTTCGTTCCCGCACGGAGTCCGACGATTCCAACCCTCCGTGTGTCATCGACGCTATTGACGGCAAGCTCGAAATCGCGAACAAGGTAATCGCCCCAGATGGGTTCCCCCGAAGGTTGGTTCTCTCTCCCGCTATGCGTCTGTTTTTGACGACCGTCTCAGTGCCTCTTTGGCTGGTGGTACCTTTCCTGGTCCGCTCATCAAAGCGCAAAAGGTTCGCCCTTCCTTTTTTTTGTTCTTGTTGGGATGTCGTGAGCGCGTTCGATATCAGGGAGACGACTTTTCGATCACCGTCATCAATAATCTAGATGATCCCACTATGGAGTTGTCGACTGCGATCGTGAGTTGTGTCCATGCTGAGCTTGTGCCTGTCTCACGACGTGTCCTTCACATTAGCACTGGCATGGTATATTCCAAAACAGATCCAACTGGGCCGACGGCGTTTCTTTTGTCACCCAGTGTCCCATCCAAACAGGGGAGAGCTTTCGATATCGGTTCAACGCTGAAGGCCAAACGGGCACCTATTGGTACCACTCTCATCACGGATTGCAGTATTGCGACGGACTTCGTGGCCCATTGGTAATCTATGACCAGGATGATCCTCTTGCTCATTTATACGATATTGACGATGGTACGCCCACAAGATATCGACTAGTTTTCAGTGTCTGACCTCGCCTTGACAGAGAATACTATCATAACTCTTGCGGACTGGTGAGTATCACATATTTATTCTGGAGGACTCTTGTGACACGAATGGCGCATAGGTGGCATATACGCGCGGAGCTACTCCCGGCACCTTTTACTCCCAATGCGACCACTATCAACGGAAGAGGACGCTATGCGGGAGGACCGAAAGTACCTCTTTCAGTTGTCAACGTCGAACGTGGACAACGTTATCGCTTCCGCATCATCGGCGCATCCTGCGACGTCTGGCATAATTTCACCATCGATGATCATCGCATGACAATCATCGAAGTTGACGGTGTGGAGATCATTCCCAAAGAAGTCGACTGGCTTCTGGTCATGGCAGGACAGCGATACTCCGTCGTGGTTGCGGCCACTCGACCAATTGACAACTACTGGATACGTGCATTGCCTAACCATGGCAACCAAACGTTCATTGACGGGCAGAACTCGGCCATATTGCGTTATGCTGGTGCGCCGACACGGGATCCGACGACCCAACAAGGACTGGTTGTCATACCCTTCGACGAGAATCAACTCCATCCTCTTGACAAGATCAGTCCTCCCGGCGTCCCGGAGCTCGGTAAAGCAGACGTCGTCCTAAATCTCGTAGCCGGAGCCAATCGCACAAACTTCTTTGTCAACGGAGTGTCCTATAGGAACCCCCCGGCACCCATCCTCCTTCAGATACTCAGCGGTGCTCGTCATCCGACGGAACTTCTCCCTAGTGGCAGCGTTTACGAACTACCCAGGAATAAAGTCATTGAGATTAGCATGCCCGCAAATGACCTCACGTCTGGAGGTGCTGGGGGTATCCCGGTTAGTGCCTATCGATGAATTTCATTTTGCTGGGTCGGCTGATATCTAAATGCTCATCGCAGCACCCAATCCACCTGCATGGGGTGAGTGACTCCCTACAGATCCCGCAACCTTACTGAACAGAGTTCCAGCATAATTTCCACGTAATTCGTACATCTACGGTCCAGACCGTGAACTTCATCGATCCCGTTATACGGGACGTCGTTTCAATGGGCTCGCAAGCTGAAGGGTCCAACGTCACCTTCCGATTTGTCACGGATAATCCCGGTCCTTGGATTCTTCACTGGTATGTGGGTTGACAGGTTATAAGTGACGACATCTGAAGCGTCATCAGCCATATTGATTTCCACTTACACCGGTACGTGTCTTAGTTGAACGTTGACCCCTTTCTTTCATTGGCGTGTGATTCAGTGGCTTTGCTGTGGTGATGGCGGAGGCGCCAGAAACGGCTGCGCTACAGCAGAGCAAGGTCGTGCCAGGTGCGTAGTTTTGTTAGCGGCCGGCCTAGGTAGTTAAATCGATCGCAGCTTCTTGGAATGACCTCTGCCCCGCGAGGGTGCGGGAGGCAGCTGCCCTTTTCAACACCACCGATGGGTTCGATCTCGACGCCTTCGAAACTACCGCCCAGCCGGGCTCGACCAAATTGAGCGCAGTTCCGACACTATCCGGTCCGTCTGACTTTGGCGAAACGAGGTCTCACACGGACGTCAGCACCATACCGTCAACCTTTAGTTCGTTATCTGCATTGTCACATGGTGGGACTTTCCCTTCTATGTCTGCTTCCATACCTTGATACCCCTATGTCTTGAGTCGTTTCTACAATACATACCTCTCATCCATAATACTTGCCTATTGCAGGTCGCTTCATTCGTGCTCTTCATACTTTTGAACTTTCTTATCTGCGTTATTATTGTCATAATTCTTGCATGACCTCTTAATCTGTACAGCCGTCGATTAAATTGATACTTAAACCGAACTAGGCTTATTCTCGATTGTTCATTGTTCCAGTGTGCGACCCCGCTGCTTGCGCCGAACTTGGGGTACAACCGTAGAATTCTCCCTTGAGCTTGAGGGCTTAGAATGCGAGATCCGTCGACCTATGACCTCTCAAATGTTTATTGTAGTGATAGCAATTCTGGTTCGAAACTTCCTTTTTGAAGCGGCAGCTGTGTACTCAAAGGTCCCCGTTGTATAGGAAATAGAGTTTAGTTGATAACTGGCGAAAATAGGTATGGAGCGATCGGATATGAGCGGTGGATCAGAAACTTGACACACTCAGTCAACTTGACAACACCCGGTGATCTAGTAATTGACATAGGAGGCTGCACAGTTGGCGGGATCAGTATTCATTCATCTTGCTTGCCGGCACCGCGGCCTGTGCATATAGGAGTAAGAGTAACTGTCTGCCTACCCACCTAGGGTCTGCCGTAGTACAGGAGACCACTCGTACATAAACTTAGTTCGGGTCCGACTCGGACTCGGTCTTTACGTTTATAGCGCCGAGCGTTGAAATCGCCCTCCCGTTTCCATCCCTCAACTTATCCTTGTGGCTTTTTGTCAGCACCACTGCAAAGAAGGTACCAAAATTCCGCGATAGCCATCATATGTCGTATGTAAATGTACCGCCATGGCATAATTGCCGCTTTCGCTTTGCGTATCAACACCTTTTATGTAATCGAGTATAGCTGCGGAAGTCCGCTGCATCACTAGCACGGTACCATCATGATCAATCAAGGATTAGCTTGAAATTTTCGGAATCCGAGTCTGGCCGATAGCGCAATCGAACCTGGTTGTTAGTGCCGTCGGGCACATGTTCCGGGGAACCACGCTGAACTCTTCAGCGCTTCAGCCACTACTCCACAATGTCCACATCCGCCGACGGTCGGAAAACTATTGTAGGCCGCGCCAACCCTGTGTTTCGGGGTGCCATCGGACACAGTAGCCATTACCCTCATGCATGATGATCAAAAAAGCGGGGTACAGCCTAAATGACTGTGCCATCTGGTTGCCAACTATCCCCGCAGTCGGCGTAGTGCTCGAGGTTGAAAGTCATGTGGTCAAAGAGGCGAATCTTTCTATCGGCCCTGTACAATCGAGATGGGCAATGGTACGTTCACCCCTAACTTACTCTCCAAGAGCTCGGAATCGTCAAACTGTGCTTGCCGGGAGGTGTGGGATTCACTCTGATTCCGTTGCAAACTCGACCTTTACGTTCTGACGCCATTCGTCGCCAGATACACAAATACAGGTCGGCTGTGGTTATTGTGCCTATCTTCTTCATTACGTGTCTTCCGCAGGTGTGCACCATAATCGTTCGCGCTGTAAACTAAACTAAACTCTTTGAGTTCGGTTGCAGCAGCGAAGGCCATCCGGCATGGTCTCCGGGTCAAAGTTATGAAATATAATCACCCTATCCTATTTCTTCTGTGTTACTCGGCCAGTGCTGCAATGAAACGGAACCGCCTGAAATGAAAATTAAATGGCGGCGAGGGCCATCTGCATGGATTCATTGACGTGACACATTATAGCGTTTGGATGGTAACACACGAGTATAACCAATGAAAGCGAAGGCTTAGCTCCCTGTGATTATACCGAGTCGATACGCGGGGGACCTGATAAAAGGGACCCAAACATGCCGAGATAGCCCGCCCTCCTGCGCCCAACTCCTTCGACATGCTCGCTCTGCCTGTACTTGGGTTTTCGCTGTTCCCCATTTCTAACGCGCTGTTAGTTCCTAAGAGCTTGGCCACGCGATCATCGAATGCTACGCTGGGTCCTACAACCCAGCTTAATATCGTGAACAGTTACATTGCGCCAGATGGGTTCAACCGATCGTGTGTCGCTATTCATTGAAAGTTCATGGTACACTGCTGATGTTCTTTAGGGCTACCCTTGTGAATGGTGTATACCCTGCGCCGTTGATCAAAGCCCAAAAGGCATGGATTTTGAAAATATCTATGTCGGTTACTTACATCTGTGCAGAATGATCAATTTTCTATCCAAGTGTCGAATCAACTCACTGATGATTCCATGTTCCTGGAGACCAGCGTCGTAAGTTGCGGTTCATCTCGTTTCGAGATCTGCTCATGCACACCTTCCAAAGCATTGGCACGGAATATTTCAGCATCTAACCAGCTGGGCTGATGGTACTTCGTGGATTACTCAGTGCCCAATCGGTCAACAGAAATCGTTTACATACCAATTCACTCCCACCGGTCAGACGGGAACATATTGGTACCACTCTCATTATCATACCCAGTACTGCGATGGCCTCCGAGGACCGCTAGTTATCTACGACTCAGGCGACCCTCTGGCAAACATGTACGACGTTGATAATGGTAAGTTTCCATCAACTCTCTGGAATATGTTTGAACCGTAACTTGGAAACAGAAACGACGGTTATCACTCTTTCAGATTGGTAAGTAAATTCCTTCGCAATACATGGATTTTTGGGTGACCTAGATTTAGGTATCATTCCCCTTCCCCGGTACTCGGCGCGGAGTTTCAACAGATTGTTTCTAATGCAACTCTGATCAATGGTCTTGGTCGCTATGCTGGTGGCCCATCAACCCCGCTCGCGGTTGTCAATGTGACACAAGGATTACGTTACCGCTTCCGAGTGGTTGCTATCTCTTGTGATCCTTCATTCAACTTTACCATTGATGGTCACCGGATGACGATCATCGAAGTAGATGGGAATGAAGTCGAGCCTGTAGAAGTTGACTCGATACCCATCCTTGCCGGGCAACGCTACTCCGTTGTCGTTACTGCGAACCAGACCGTGGGGAACTATTGGATCCGCGCATTGACCAATATAGCTGGTGCATCCTTCGACAACAACCAAAATATGGCTATCTTACGGTACCAAGGAGCACCAGACCAGGATCCCACTTCAGCACCTGGCCCATACGAACTTGCGTTCAGTGAGGGCAACCTTCATCCACTCGTCGACCCAGCAGCTCCAGGGACACCGGGACTTGGACAGGCGGACGTGAGCATTCAACTTGCTCCTTCTGTCAACGGATCTGGATATTTCACGTTTAACAACGTGTCCTTCGTCTACCCTTCTGTGCCTGTACTTCTCCAAATTCTCAGCGGGGCGACACAAGCCTCGCAGCTACTGCCAAATGGAAGTATCTACGGACTTCCCTCGAACAAGGTGATTGAGATAAACTTTCCCAACCCTGCTAACGCTGCTGGTGGTCCCGTGAGTGCCGTGTCTGTAAAACGTTACTCCGAGCTTACCTCGTGTGCGCGTGTTCTCAGCACCCTATCCATTTGCACGGTGTAGGCTCTTCGCTTCGCCCTGTTGCCTTTGACTGAATGTTCTCCAAGCACTCATTTTCGGTAGTGAAGAGCGCGGGAAGCAACGTTACTAACTTCGTCAATCCTGTCCGGCGCGACGTCGTGTCCATCGGCAATCTTACTACAGACAATGTGACTATCCGTTTTACCACGGACAACCCGGGACCCTGGTTCCTTCACTGGTGAATGATTGTATCCAGTATTCTCATAGTCGCCGCGATCTCACGTATTGATTCATAGCCACATTGACTGGCACCTCAACCAGTATGTCAATCGGATTTGAGCCACGCTTCTGAAACTGACTCCCGTGTCTAGCGGCTTTGCTGTTGTGATGGCAGAGGCAGTGGATCAAGTGTCTCAGGAACAGATTCCAAGTACGTCGCCTCACTTCTCTTTTCTAACCGCACCTGCAGAGATTGATATATCACAAACAGCTGCATGGAATAATCTGTGCTCTTAGGCCCCGGAGGAAACCCACTTGGTGGCGGCTGGCAGTTGATGTTTATTTACAGGTCGTCAGTCTTGATTCTCTCTTTGTTCTGTCATCCGGCCAAGGATACCGCTTTCCAGTGGTGCTCTTTTACAAAGGAACGTTTATACCAGGACATCTATGACTATTTCCATTTCTTGGGATTCGAACAATGTGGTACCGGGCATGACTACGATATAGTATGATCTGCCACTTACTTAGGTTATCGTTCCGCAATCAGTTCTCGTGTGCGAATACACAGTGATACTGATGTCATAAATGACGTTGAGCTATGTGCCAGGACACTGGTGGATCTAAACAGGTTCTCGTTTTCCATACCGTAAATGCAGCACCTGACAAGACAAGAAGACCACTGGCTGGGGAGAATGTGATCCTCGCGCATGGATGGCAGCATAAGCTCAAGGGGTCCTATCTTCCCTCACATGCGGCGCGGAGGCAGCTCTCAAATACGATGCTTCATATCCATGATAGTCAGATCAGTGACGGTCTCTACATCCCATCGATATAGCGCTTCCTGTTGCAAGGTGGGAGGATTGAAAATGAAAGGCCACAATGTAACGCCTCGGATGCTTAGTGAACAAGACGTAGTATCTCGTGTACAGTTGTATTGCCTGACCTGCTTGGGTCTTCAAAAGCCAGTAAACACGAAGACGAATGTTCACGCGCGGGCTGTTTCGACGGCAGATGTATCCGGTGGTGTCCGCCCGGTGGCAGCAGACTCGGACGACGCTGGGTTAATTCGGACATGCCCGTTGCCAGTGGGGTATAGTGGGCGTAGTAGAGGTGGGAAAGTAGTTGCCGGATCTTGGTGGCACCAAGGCAAGACTCTCGTTCAAATGGAATGGACCAAGACATGCTACTGTGTCGATGCTATGGCACCTGTTGTGTTACTAGTGGTCTTCGGCAAGCATTGGACACTTGGAACTCGCCTTTCGTAGTACCTGTTCGACAGAGCCTCGGCTCACGGGCATCATCGCAAGGCGGCTGGCTCCTCGTTTCCCCCGCTCGTGTTCAAGCGCAAGGTACCAATTATAAGAGCACCATCCCACAACGATCTCGCACTTGATTGTAACTCATAATGTACGCACTTTTTTGAGATAGCTAGGTACAAATAAATTAGCTCGAATTTACTGTGTCCAATCAAGCACTAAAGCGTAGTCGGAGTGGGCCCGACCGTGATGGCCAGACGGGATTGCGCGACCCCGCAGTAATACTTATGTAAAAACGCATCGGGCGACGTCGGCTTCGGGTTTGTTTGGACTCCCTGTGGAGATGGCGGGCGCCTATATTGAATCAACAATTTTCGAAGGATGCATTTCCAGTGGCCATCGCGAAAAGTGCAAATATACTATATACCCCTTATATGGCGTCTAAGTTGTAAAATTCGTATAACACGAAAATAGTTCACAAGGGTTGGTTGTTTGCACATTATTTCGCTGATGCCGTAGTGAGTTCATATGGGTTTATATATGTTTGTATGGGTTTATATATTATTTGTTTATATATATTTATACCACAACATGTATGACCGACATTCCCAGGTTCCCTTCGAGGCACTGTCATTCCCGCCGAATGCATACAAGTTTCACGGTGACGACTGCGCTTGTAGTTGCCGACCCCGTGCTGGAACATTCCTTAGACAAGTGATTTATAACAACTTCAAGTTTGGGAACCGCTCGGGTTGGAAATTCGAGCGTGCTGAACAGCCGTACCGCAGGCTGCCGATCACGCCACCGGCAGATAGGCTACTCAGTCATCGACCGACTCTGTCTTTGCTCGGAAAACTGTCATTCCACGCGCCAATCCTGTGTTTCGGAGGCGCTATCATACACGACAACTGCATCACTCTAAAATATGGACCGCAGGCGAACTAGCAAATGTCATGGAGTTACCGATGGCGACTACTGCCCCGGAGCTCAATCGGCAGTAGTGCCGACGTCTTTGTGCAGCTACAGAGATGAATCCTGCGGTCGACTCTGCAATGAGGACCAGCAATCATACGTCCGCGCCAAGCTCTTCAGAGGTCCTGGGTCGCAGTTCAACCATTACCTGAGGGGTATCAGCAAATTTTCACCCATCGGAAGTGTGACTGCGGATTACCTTGACGCTACTCGTTTCTACATACGCAGACACAGGTCGGCCGGTTAATTATGCCTAGCTTCGATTATGTGTTGCTAGCGGGTACGCTTCTCCTCCTGCACAAGAGCTACAGTGTAAGCTCGTCTCTTTCAGGTTCAGTCGCGACAACGAGTGTCATTCATTTGGTTCCAAATCCAGGTTACGAAACTAGCATCAATTTTTATTTTTATTTTGTTTCCAATCGTTAGAGATAGGATCTGCATGAAAGGCAACTACACGATCGAGATTCCAGTTACGCGGTTTTATGAACGTGGCACTCGGACTCGAACGGTAACACGCAAAATGGCTAAGTGGAGGGCTCAGCACTCAGCCTTCATTGGCAGCGCATGATCTTTCCAAACCGATTGTGGGGTGCTTATAAAAGTAATCCAAACCCGTTGAGGTAGCCCATTTTCCTTTACTTTCATCTTCATTCCTTCGTATTATTGACATGTTTTCTCTATCTATCCTTGCGTTTTCACTATTCCCCGTCTCTAACGCGCTGTTGATCTCTAATGTTTTTGCCACGACGTCATCAAATACCACGCTTGGTCCCACAACTCAACTTAGTATCGCGAATGGCTACATTGCGCCAGATGGATTCAACAGATCGTATGTTGCCATTCAGTAGAGCTTCATATACATTTCTAATATTCTGCAGAGCTACGCTTGTGAATGGTGTATTCCCTGCACCATTGATCCAAGCTCGAAAGGTAGGGATTCTGACAACACTCGGGAAGACATATTGACCGGTGTAGAATGATAACTTTTCTATAAGAGTGCTCAATGAACTCACCGACAATTCCATGTGGCTGGAAACCAGCGTCGTAAGTAGCCATACATCTTGCAAAACGCAGTATCTCATGCACATTCCGAAGCACTGGCACGGACTCTTTCAGCAACAAACTAACTGGGCTGACGGCGTTTCTTGGGTTACTCAGTGTCCGCTCCAGCAGCAGGAAGCATTTACGTACCAATTCACACCCACCGGTCAGACCGGAACGTACTGGTATCACTCGCATTACAACACCCAGTATTGCGACGGACTTCGCGGCCCGCTAGTTGTCTATGACCCTGACGATCCTCTGGCAGACATGTACGATATTGATGACGGTAAGCTTGCACCAACCTTGTGAAGTTCATTGATGTCAACTATGACACAGAGACTACTGTTATCACCCTCTCAGACTGGTAGGCAACATTCCGTATCATGCAATATATGGGGTGACCTACTATAGGTTTAGGTATCATTCGTCTTCCAAGATTCTTGGTACAGAGTTCCAGCCGGTTGATTCGAATGCAACTCTAATCAACGGTCTTGGCCGCTATGCTGGCGGTCCTGCAACCCCACTCGCAGTCGTCAATGTTCAACAAGGGTTACGCTATCGCTTCCGTGTAATCGGGTTGTCATGCTATCCCCAATTTAACTTCACGATCGATGGTCACCAGATGACGATCATCGAAGTAGATGGGAATGAAATTGATCCCGTGGAAGTTGACTCGATACCCATCCTTGCCGGGCAACGCTACTCCGTTATCGTTACTGCAGACCAGACCGTGAGGAACTATTGGATCCGCGCGTTGACCAATATA